>OMKL01143786.1:0-20339 GCA_900302295.1 Parasudis fraserbrunneri | reverse complement strand
TCATTATAATTACCGGTATCCAAACACACAAACATACACAAATGGTAAATGGACTGCATTTATATAGCGCTTTTATCCAAAGCGCTTTACAATTTATGCCTGACATTCACCCATTCACTCACACATTCACACACCGACGGCGGAGGCAACCATGCAAGGTGCCAACCTGCTCGCCGGGAGCAGTTAGGGGTTAAGTGTCTTGCTCAAGGACACTTCGACACGCTGCCGGGAGGAGCCGGGAATTGAACCGGGAACCTTCAGATCACCAGACGACGGCTCTACCTCCTGAGCCACTGTCGCCACTGTCGCCCACAACATACACAAAGATCATCCACTGTCTGCAGGAAAGAAAAAAAAAACCCAACTGTGTTGACAAGTCAGTAGCCTACCAAGGACAGCCAACAGACAGTAGCGTACACGTTAGGCTGGGCTTAAGTGTAGGGGGCAGGGCAAACATAGACCAAAGAAAACAGATCTCCCCGCACTATTCCTATTACACTATTACACTATCACACTATTACACCATTACACACAATTACAGGATTACACTATTACACTATCCCACTATCACATTGTTACACACTATTACACTATTACACTAGTACATACTATTACACTATCACACTATTACACTCTATTACAATATGACACTATTACACATTATGACACTATTACACACTTAAGCATGGGGGCATGATTAACCTAGACCAATGAAAGTAGTAGTCTGTATTGAGTTCATTGACACCTCCCGTAAGACAAACGTTTCATGAGATATGAAAGGGGGGGGGCTTATTTCAATGGACAATGATGGAAATTAATTTATAAATGTTTTTAATGCATAGGTATATCAATGACAACAGGTTCACTATGGCATTTCCATGTTGTAAACAGGGGCCAGAGAGCTATGAGCAGCGAACCTTAGTATCGCCCTCTTGTGTTCAAAAGGTGTAACTGCATACTGAAAATAATATTTCAATGGACACTGATGGAAATGTATTCAAATAAAGTACTTGTTGTTTACCAATTTGAAAAATATTTGAGAATTGATGTCCTTGGCCTGCTGTAAGCCTGTGTGCAACATTTCATCCAAATTGGCCCTGTAGTTTACGAGATTAGCTCTGCACAACCACAATCTCTCTCGCACACACACACACACACACACACACACACACGCGCGCGCGCACACACACCAGACTGATTACACGATCTCCTCCAGGCTTCCACCTGGTGGAGATGATAATTAACCAAGTACATTCATGCTGGCCTCTGAATGGATGTGACCTGGTACAGTCTGCATTCTTTTCTAGATCACTACATTAGGTAAGAATTAGACTTCGTGTCAGTTGTCAAGAAGCTAGATAGTGTTTCCTGTTATAATACAGTATTGCAGTATCAGCATATCCTTTTATTTTAGGCCTCTGAACATACACTAGCAACAATGGCTGACCAACATAAATTGTACAACAACATGACACCTTCATGCACCTCCCAAGTGACACAAATATGTGGCCATAACCTGCTATATACGTTAGTTGAATACAACAAAAGGTTTTATAAACAGTTTTATTTTCTTAGGCAATGATAAAAAACAAAAACATAAAAATCACAAGGCATATCAAATGTTGTTAACACTTTACTCAGGGGACGTAATAATAATGATTAAATACCTAGCAAGCAATGAGGAACTATACATTAACAAACCATTGATTATTCATCAGTAAGGCAACTCAAGTCCCAGACCTGATGTCTCTGCAGGGAAATCCTTTTAAAATGGCTTCAACTTCACTTCCCAATGACACATGGAAAGGAAAGAACGATCAATTTGACTTCTACCTGCTCTAATCCTAAAAGTTAACCATTAGTAAATATAGTTCCTCATAAGTTCCCAGGTTCTTAATCATTATTTGTGCCCCCTAAAGTAAAGTGTTGGCATTTTATTTAATGCCATTCAAATAAAGAAATAAAGAAAAAATCCAATGCCACACTGGTGGAGTACCACTGTACAAAATATTGGCAGAATATTTACATCTACAGAAGTTGATGAAGCTTTCAGAATGAACAGCTACATGGAAGTCATTCTCTCCTTTTTGTAGTTTGCATGGCAGCAGTGTAATGCATTGTAATATACAGTATATTATTACCACAGTACATGTAAAGTAGCTGACAGTAGCAGTGATGCTGAGGTTTTATGATTGTGGTACCAGTATGTACAAATGTAATTTCATTTAGTTTAGTGTATCCTCTATGTAATTGCCTGTTTTTAGTCCATATGTTGTATGAGTTTGTTGTATTGTGTGTTTCCAGGCTGCGCTTCTTTTAACTGCAATGGAATGTTCCCCATGTGGGATAAAATAATTTCTCAATTAAAGTAAAAAGTGTTGCCATTGCAAGTAATGCTTTTTTTGTGAGAATATACACAAAAAATCTCAAACTAAGTCTTAGTAATAGAAATCCATGAATATAACAAAACAGAAGTGAGAACGTTTGGTTTAGCTCTAAAATTCCCTAGTGTGCCTTTCTTCATTGGAGATCCATCCACTTCGTAATCTTGTCCCTGAATCAAACGAATAAAGAACAAATTAAAATCAGTTGATAAATATCAACTAGGAAATGATAAATAAGTAGCACAGTGGTTGAATAATCCACTAGGTCACTAAGAGTTCCATTCTGATCACATCTGGGTCATTACCGCTGCTAAGAAAGCTCTACGTGGCCTCCAACCGGATAGTCTTCACTGCATTGTATGTATTACTCAGGAATTCATCAGATACAGGGTTGTGCTCACTTACTTAATGAGGTCTTAGTAATAGTGGGGTCATGGAGATCCATATTTTAAAGCACAGTATACAAAAGAACAAGGGCATTGTCTCCATTTCTCAAGACAAGAGGATGCTTCAGGTTTCAGAGGCTGCCCTAAGGATATGGTCCATACTGCAGCACTCTTCCGTCACACAATGGAACTGTACATATATACCATGATGCTTTGACCTTGTTTCTGGCCAATCCCAGAGGACAGACTTGACTATAAATACCCCTGAAGAAATCCCAGCAACATCAAACTGCATCTGCCTAAGGAGCAAAGAAGACATACCAGCCAGCAACAACAGAGTTAAGATTTCAGCACAGCAGTTAGAAACCCAACGCAAAGCAGTAGAACAAAATGTATTCTCAGAATTTATTACTTTTAGCCATCATGGTTGCCAGAAGTAGTCAGATTAATTTAAGTGACTGTTCAGGACACTTAAGGCGGCCAGAGATCACCGATATCGCAGTAGAATGCGGCACAGCCTCCATAGGTTTAGCCATTGAAATCTGCCCAGCCATCTACACTGGCTACAATGAGTCACTACTGATCCTGAACCACATGATGAACCCAGCCTGCAAGGGAACCGTAGACATGGCAGCCAGTCCACCTGTCGTCAGGTTCAACTTCCCCCTGAACATGACCCACTCCTGCGGCAGCATCTTCAGGACCACCAGCGCTGCTGGCACGGGGATATTCTCTGACTTCTCCAACATCCAGACGGTGAACATCAGCGGTGTTATCCGTTCTAGTGACCCCACTACCGGCACGATCACTTACAATGCTGAGCTGAAGTACTATTACTCCTGCGCCTACCCCTTAGAGTACCTGATCAACAACACCCAGATTGATGTGTCAGGTTCCTCCATCTCAGTGAAAGACAACAACGGGAGTTTCATCAGCACTCTGAGCTTGGAGCTGTTCAGTGATGCCAACTATACCAGGCCCTTGATCATGCCAGATGTGGGCATTGAGCTGAGGAAAAACATCTATGTCGAGGTCAAGGCAACCAACCTGACGGGCCAGTACCACGTCCTCCTTGACCGATGCTATGCTTCCATCTCTCCGCTCCCCAACAACTCCAGCTTCTTCAATCTGTTTGTGCCTTGCTCCAAGGACCAACTTACCACCATGGTTGAGAACGGAGACAGCCAGAGCGCTCGCTTTTACTTCCCGGCCTTCCGCTTTGTGGAGCAGGAGAATGAGAAAGTGTCCACCTACTACCTCCACTGCATCACCCGTCTATGTGAGATCAGCACTTGCAGCACCTTCAAACAATGCCTCAACAGGAAGAGAAGAGCTGCAGATTCCCCCACTGAAGTTCAGACCATCACCTCCCCTGAGATCATCACCAATACTAATGGTGGTACATTGAATGATGAGGTGTTGAGCAGCAGGAGTCAGGATTCCACTGTCGGGCTTGGTGTGGCAGTTGGCATCCTGGCCTTCGTTTGTGTTATTGCCCTCTGCGTCGCAGCTGTCTTTTACAAGAGGCTCAGGAAATAAAGAAACTTCTATAAGCTGTAAGGATGGGATACTGGCCTTGGGCTGTTGGTGAAACACTCCCTGAGGTGTGTTGTATCCACTGGCTTATCTAACTTCTCTGGTGGAGGACAGGGCTTGGCTGATCACTGCTGTTATTGGGAGATCTTTTTCTGTTACTGTAGCCTCAACTGTGTATGAATACTAAGAAGATAGTTAGACAGAGATTTATTTTTAGAAGATGTGATAGGTTAGTGGTGTTTTATAGTTTATTTTGCAAATTAACAAAGGAAAGGTGAAATGTTAATATATGCATTGCATATTATATTAACATATTAACAACATATATGCGCTTTATAAGCTTTGATTTAAGAAAAAAAGAAGAAAAAAAGCAGGTAACAGGGAAAGAAAATAGCAAAAGGAAAAAAAACATCCAGAAGCCACAGTCTTTATGTGTGAAAGTGTGTGGAACGTTTTGAAAGTGTATGTACCTTTCAAAGTATTATGTCTGTAATTTATTGAATTTTTCCTATTGCTTTCAAATGTAGCAAATAAAGACATTGAAATTGAATACTGGTATTTAATTTCCTGAATCCATTCATTTTCTTCCATTCACCTCTATTGAAGGGGCCATTTTATGTATCGTTTCTACAATTCTATAGACGTTTCATCTTGACAACATAAAAATTCAAAAAGGACCCAAGTTTATAGACGGTTTCATCTTGACAACACAAACATTCTAAAAGGATCCACGTTTATTTCCTGTTGCAATGTTTGCTAATGCAATAGTTGACAGGAATGACACTTGGGTCCAAACTGTTCCCTAGCAACAGAATTCCAGTGAAAGTCTATACGACTTCCTTGAATCTGTGAAACATGTTTGTTAAGAAACTAGTCTAAATCTAATTTTATTTATTTCCCAGCACCTCTTTCGTCCCTTGTATTGAACACATTTTGTATCAACTATTTCCTTCCCTGCCTGGCTACCAAACACCTACACAAGAGTAAACAAGACTAGGCTTTCCAAGTACAGCTGGACCCAGAATAAAATCTTGTTTTGAAGAAAATAAAAATAAATAAATAAATAAAAACAGAGAAGTAAGAATCAAACCTGTGATGCCATCAGGTATAAAGTTGTGAATTAGAGAGAAAGTTGACAGTGAATTAGAGACTGATTTTGCGGACCTGCAGAATGTTTGAGTTTTTATATTCAATGAGCTTTATTCTACACAATGTTCTCAGTTCTGAAACAGAAAATTTACCCATATACTCAGAATATGCCATCCCAGCCCCTTTCCAATTCACTGTCTATGGAGCAGCTTCAGTACTTTATACCTAGTCATTAAAGATTACTGAAATCATTCCTCCTCAACAGAAATGATGCACAACATTACAATGTATCCACCTAACTATTCACATCTGTTTGCATCAGCTAATCTAGCTAATGTTAGCAGGCAGCTAGTCTGACTGAAAGGATATGGACCACGCCTATAAGTCTCCCGTTGGCCGACTATTTGCGAGCTTTCTTCCGCCCAATTCTTGTCTCTTTTCCACTCTAGTGAATGAATAGGGATAGCGCCAGTGTATATGTCCCGTCCACTTATATACTATCTTTGGCTGGGCGCAGTTAAGGCCCGCCCGCCCTTGATGATTCTGATTGTTTTAAGAAATACAAACAACTCAGAATGGGTTTTTTTCAGCTCATGCAGAATGATAATGGGTTCTGCCAGACCCTTCTCCTTCGCTGGCACAGCGCTAACGTAGTGTGGAGAGAGGTCTGGCTATGCGAGACTAGCAGGCAGCTGATGTGATGCACTTGGTATCAACTGTTGTGAACTTTCACTACTAATTTGATTTATGAATGTCAAACTATTCTGTTGGACAAATATCTTTCATGAAGATTGAGCTAGCAAAGCACTCTGGTGTTTGGAGAGGCAGTATTTATTTAGTTCGACATAATCACTAAGTGTTTAATCAAACCAACATTAGCAGCATGCCACTTGGGTAAATAATACCAGCTCTCTCAAAATAAAGCAGATGACTAATTTGCATATTTGTTCATGAAAAAGTTATTGATTTATGGACAATGAGATGTCTGGATAGCTAGCCAGCCTTGTTGTCAAACGAACTGTCAGATCATATTTACTGTTTGTCAACGTTATTGACAGAAAGGCTTGCTAGCTTAAAGTTAGTTTTCAGTCAGGCACCGTTCCTCCTGTAGGCTGGCCCTGGCAGGTCCAGCAAAAACTTTTACAAATTGGGCAGTACATTAGGTAGGCAGTGTTACTAGCTCCAAAAAGCACAGCGAATTGATTCACCAAAGCTAATTCATTGCTTGTGTCCCCCCTTAGGCTTGTTAATCTGAAGCCTTCAAACCCTGGCCAAATGGCAAGGAATATCTATGTAATTTTCCCCCAGCACCTAAATAACATTTCAGACTGCCAAATCCATACAAAGACAAAGAGTAGACAAAATCTATTTTCCATAATATGTCCACTTTAACTCTAAAATGTGACTTCTACCTTCTAAACCGATCCACTACTTATGTCTACAAAGCACGACAGGCTCCATTCTTCCTGAATTTATCTCATATATCACTGATTCTTGAGAGTCAGGACAAATCCTGTCCTACAAAACATGTCCGATAGGGAAAAGTGTTCTTTATATTAAAAATCAAGACAATTGAAATAAAAGACATGCATAATAAAGCATCTATCTAAAGGAACTGTGTACACCCACATTATCTTCCTATTTATTTGAACAATTTCAATAAGATTTGTCTATATGTACCTAGAAATCACCTTGTCCACCTCGCAGGAAATTGTAATCCAAAACTGCGCAAAAAAGTGTTAAAAATAATATCATTATCACTTAAAAGGTAAGGATATGTATTATATTAATCAAGGCATACCATGAAGTTTAACCTAGATTTTCTGTAAGAATTTGCATCCTCAATTTCTGTCACCACTGTCAGATTTTTCTATAATCTTGAATAAATAAGGAGATTACATGGGCAGCTATATCCCTGAGGACCCCTTTTATACTTCCTGCTCATGGTGATTGCAACAATATCATACATGGTCCGGAAAGCCATGTTTTCTGATATCTTGAATGAACAATATTGATATTACTGCAGTCATAGCTTAAACATGTCAACAAAGTCACTCCATTATGGCGAGAATTGTTAAGAATTATGGAATAAATGTGTACATTTTAGTTAGAGTTTACCTACAGCTAGAAACTGAGGAAAAAGTGTAGAGCACATGGTTGGGAAGGAAAAACATGGCATTTTGTCAGCACCGTCAGGTTTTTTGTCTAACGGTGGGGACATGCAAGCAAAATATTTTTTAGAAATAAAAAACCTGTTCCTTTACATGGTTTTGTAGCTGAGATTTGTGTCTACAAACATATATATTTCAAATTCATCAAGTATTTAATTTTTTGGGGAGCGATTTAAAACATGTTTTGTCCTGGATCTCAAGAATCAGTGATATAAGCATACTCTATTAATTCACTTGAGAGCAAGCTACCTGTACCAATGAAGTGGAAGTGGTGACACAGATAGCAAAGTGAATTGTCTCACAGTTTGTCCATTACTCTTCCACACCTGTCATTGTAGACACAATTCAATTCTAGAAGAATGCAGTCAGCAGAGTGCAGACCTCTGCCAAGGCCCAACAATCTCCCCACTTTGCCATTACTTACACATGCACACACAACATTTTATTGGGTAGATGACAGAAACAAGAGTCGGTGATATTGTCAGTCTCAACAGCCCCCGGCTATAAATTCATATGGTGGTGCTAGAGGAAAGGTCACTGGGTCACCAACATCAACAGGTTTCTCCCTATAGGGGTCATGAATATTCATAGCAAATTTAGTGACTGTATGACAAATGGGTCAGAAAATACACTCATTTGAATATGGAAGGTTTGGCCTGATGAGGACCCTACAGGAGATTTCTTCCTCTTAAGGGTAATGAATGTGCACAGCAAATGTAATGGTAATCCCACCATTACATTTTGAGATATCTTGTTCTGTTTGGCCTGATGGCGTTACTAAAGGAAAGGTCATGTGGGTGACCAAAATCAATAGGTGTCTTCCTCTGGGGGCCATGAAAATTCACTGCAAATTTTGTGACAAACAGATATGTGCTTATTTGAAAATTGAACATTTGGCACATATGATTGGAACATGCCAAAGGAAGATATTATCAAGCGAACTGATCCCTGGATGTCTGCAATCTATATGCCTTGCTGCTATTGAAGCGAAATGCATAGCTTACAACTGCAAGAAAACGTTTAAACACAGTCACACAATCAGAATGGCTAAACTGAATTGCTGTGGAACTGTATATAGCATATTAAACAGACCAAAGTTGCAGCACCATACACAATAGGCCTAGTGTATGGCTATGTTTGGTTCCACTTGCACTTTTAAAAAACAGACTGAATGATGTAGCTCAATGGAAGTCCCCCATCACTGTCCGATCCTTTACCACCGTCCCTATCCCCCACCTCCACCTCAAACGCGTTCATGTGAGAACTTGGACCTTCAATGTCAGCGCCCACAAACCGCAATGTTTTGGCCGTTTCGCTGCCATTTTGAAAGCATTCTAAGTGGACAGCGAGTGGGCAGAGCGAAATGATACTTGTCTTCTAGTTCTTATATAGTTCTATGGGCATATCCCAGTTCTCCCTCCTCCTTGATCTATCTACAGCTCTCCCCGGACAGCAGCAGCATTGCATGGTCTATCCCATATAAGGCTGGGAATTGAAACCCAATACTTAGTATACTGATGAACATTTCCATTTGAAAAGCAATTTGGCATGTACAAATATTGTTCATAAAATCATTTTCTCTATTCAGTGACAATATGTGCCTTCATTCATCAAAGATAAGTAATGAAACGTAATCTTTTTTTTTTTTGCCATCATTCCCACGTTTACATGGATTATTTGTGACTTGAAGTAATTACATTTTTAAAACCATTACTGAAGATATTGGAACGGGTATCTATGCTGAAAAACGATCAATGAAACCCAGCCACAATCCCAGGTTACCTTTTCAGCAGCATGCATCAGGGCCGTGGTGCCGTTCTTCTGTCTTCCATTCACTCTCACTCCCTTCTTAATTAGAAGCCTGAGGATGTCATCTTGACCTCCTGCTGCCGCCAGCATGCTCAGGGACATACCGCTGGAGTCCTGCAGGATGGTGCACACACATACACAGTTCAGCTTTTTTTTCTTTTCCGTTTTGTGCCGTCTTTGTTGAATGTTGTGAAAGATGAAGCTGCCATATATAATTGTTTAGGAAATGTATATTTTTTTCCACAGATACTTCCAATAACAAGTACTTTCAATGATGTCGGAGATGAGGGTGTGTGTACAGAATCTAATATCAAAATGTACTTTTTTTTTTTTTTTTTTTTTAATAGTTTACACAATATACAAACCTTTATGTGGAGGTCACATATGTCTTCTGCAATTTGTCAAAACATACAAAGACAATTTTTAGCATGTGGGTCTGATGCCACTCTTGCCTTACTAGACTGTTAATATGCATCTGTTGTCATTATTGAGATATTTGTTTGCCGTTGTGTGCCATTTCACCATCATCATAGGTTTCCATTATAACTGAAAATGTACCCTCATATGCCATCATCAGTTTAATGACAAATTAATGAGTCAGGCTTGCCCACAGTGTCACTTAAAAGAACATTGGCTTCACTGTGCCTTTATGTGGTGTTTAGAGAAGATATAGAGAATGTATTAAGGCACAATTTATTAACAAGAATGGCATGGTACACCACAAGTAAAATACACTGGTATTGTCCTTTAAAGCCCCAATTTCTATATAGTTTGTGACCATATATACAGTATATGGGGCATATTCACATACATTCTTGAGGACTTTGATCTGTAGATGGAAAATATGATGTTTTGGACCTTCTTAACCCATTGCAAATTGGAATATACGTCAGTCTGTTTTACTCCAATGTTGACAAACATTACCAAAGTAAACAAACCTTTTCACAGCCACATAATACAGCGAACAGAATTAAAATTTCATATTTAACTGTTGACTAGTGTTAGTCACTGTATCGAGAGCTCAGTCAATCAACTAGGGTGTGAAAACATCTCTCCATTTCTACTACCCATTTGATAACGTTTGGATTACTGATTGTGCCTTTAAACAGGGGCCAAGTGGTTAGAGATCCCTCTATGTACCAGGAAGATTGCAGGTTTGATTTCTACAACTGCCAATGCATCGATCCATTTGGAGATGTTCAGGGACAGTGAACCCCATACTTGCCCACCAGGGGGGCCGCTCAAGTCTGATGCTCTCTGACCTATCTGGTGAAATGCCTAGGTTATATCTCAAAATGCATATACATAGAAATACATTTCTAATCAAGAGTGCAAAAAAACAAAACAAACAGAAAAAACCTTATGGCAGTATATTTAAATTTCCACTCCTTAGCATAAATCTATATGGATGTTTTGGAAGATTGCCCCTTGACTGCACACAACACACGCACACACACATAGAATCATTTCTGTCTCACAAATTTAAAAAGTTTGAGCCAAGAAACAATTTATTGTCCAAGCAGATGTAATAGGTTCCATACAGTAAGTGATGAGGAGCATAACTGAAGGCAACTTGATTACAGCAGGATGAGTGTCACTCACTGAGTTCATACAAGAAAAATGAAATAAGCAATCAACTGTACAGAAATGTTTGGGGGGTGGTGGAGTAGTCTGAACCCCCACCTCCCCCACCTCTCATTATTTTCCCAGTCAACACTCAACAACACAGATGATAATATCAGGATGATTATATAATATATAAACCTTGAACTGATTCATTTTCTTAACACAACTGTTTCATTAACATAATCCTGCATACTATAACACAGGAAGAGACAAAAGAAGGCGGTTTACTTGTGATACCAACTGAACTAGGCTACACAAGGAAATGCTGTACACCTGGGTTGTGCTGTGTGACTGTGCCATTGATTAGTAACAAATGCTATTAGGCTAGTAATTATTTTAAAAAAGGTAACATTGAGTCAATGTTTACAAGATAGTCTAAATTAGCTCTGAGAAAATATGACGTGCCACCAAAACAAAATTTATACTATACAGTATTTTCCATAGTGTTAGTAATACAATGGTGGTACAATACAAAATGCACTTAATTTGGCATGAGTCCCATCGCATATGGAATCAACATGGTTTTTTTTAACCTCTCACAAGTAGTTAATGCTCAACAAAGTAAATCGACTAGATTTAGGGCATTGTGTATATCTTTGCACAAGTGATGGCACTATTCCTACTGCAGGTGTCAGGTGTTAAGTAATTCAACAAATTATAACCAAGATAGATATTTGTTCAAAGAGATTAACATGTAAAAAAAAAAAAAAAAAAAAAAAAAAAAAAAAAAAAATACAATACATGGCTTGGAATTTCTAAAACAATCATATGTAGTGATAGAAAAAACAACTTCTTAAAAACAACATGATACTTGTGAAAAAAAAAGAAAAAAAATAGAATGAGGAAATTAAACACCTATTCACAAAATTCTAAAAGCAAAAGCAATTTTCAATGTTTCAATAAAGAGGTATACACACAGAGCTCCTAATTCTATAACAGCAGCAGAAACATATGCCATGAGTGCTTTATGCTAGGGGTCATCTACAAGGAGGCTACTGGCTAAAGCAGGTAAATATTACATTTGGGCCAGACATTTGGGGGATCAGGTAGAGCAGTCTACATGTAGCTATTATTTTGGAGGGAGTGGCTGCAAAAGTTTGCTGGTCTGCATTTTCCAACTCTTGATTCAATAGTCAAAATACCTACAAATGCTACACAAACACTACAGGCAGAATACACAAAAGTTTTAACACAGTTGGATTAGTGTCCATTTGGTGAAGAGAAAACTGTAGAAACTGCATATGTACAGCCTCTGGTGGTACATCAGCTAAGCAAGTTTTAGGTTTACAACATTATCACTGTCTGTACAAATCTAGATCAAAACCCTTGCCACAAATCCACTGTACTGCATAAACGCTATCTAATCATATTGAACGTGAATATCTCACTTGCTGTTTCTGGGCAATGCTACTATGTTATTGTTTCCATCCACTTTGTTTTGTGTATATTCATGCAACAATATACCAAAATCCATGATCCAATCGACATATTCTCAGATTCCTTCTCAAATATATCACATTTGCATTCTGGATATTTCTTTCTTCAGACATAGAAGAACACGAAGAGAGAGAATGGTCCTTGCATGGCTTGAAGCCTTAGATTGGTATGGATCCTGTCCAAAATAGGATGCATTGACATATTCGTTCACAATAATTCCTATCTGCCAAACTTGCACGCCGTCATATATTTCAACTACACAGTTCTCTCCCCCTCTGCCAGTTTTTGAAGTTTTTCTACCATGTTCATGGAGGAAATTTTACAAGGACAAATAGACAGGAGCATCCCAGTCCATGCCTGAATTGTGACTCTCTTGAGACCGTCCTCCAGTGCGTTTAGGGGTGGGTGCAGTGCCTCTCTTTTTCATTGACTGAATTGTGTTGTGTACATAGTACTTAACCTCCCTCCATGTCCTGCTCCTTAAAGCAGGTTCGGCAGCTAAACATGCATCACATTCCTTTTTGCCTGGGGCCTTCACCAGTTTGCAGAGGTCACCGAGTTGGCGCCTTACAGCCAACTGTTCCTCTTCACTCCAGAGCCTCTTGGTTCTCTTTTCAGCCTTAACAGGAGAAGTCTGCGATTTTGCAGGGGATGTTTGTTTGAGTGAGCTCGTTGGGACCACTGGTGTTCTGTCAGGAACCATAGGTGCACTTATGGGGACCACATGTGAACTTGAAGGTGCCCTGTCCTGACCCACTGGCGGACTGACTGGGCCCACATGTGGGCTTGTGGGTGCCCTGTCAAGCATTATTGGTGCACTTGTTGGGCCCAGCCGGGGACTTGTAGGGGCCATGTGCACGCTTGTCTGGTATGCTGGTGTTGAATGGTTCAGCGGTGTAAATGTTGGAACCATAGGCGTACTTGGATGATTCAATGGTGTAAAAGAAGAAACCATTGATGTATTTCTGGCATTCAATGGCGTGAAAGTAGAGACCATTTGTGGACTTGGAGCATTGAGTGGTGTAAAAGTAGGAACCATTGATGTACTTCTAGCATTTGGTGGTGTAAACGTAGGAGCTACTGTTGGATCTGAAGCATTCAATGGCGTAAACGTAGGAATCATTCGTCTGCTTGTAGGGGCCATGTTTGTATTTGCAGAACGCATGGGTGAATATGGTGACACCATTGGAGACATCTCTTGAGGGAATGGTGTGGTTACAGGAATTGTTGTCGATTCCTCTTTATAATCATTTGGTTGCACGGTCATCATGGTGCCAATAGTTGTTTGGTCTCCTGCCAATGCTGTCTTTCTAGTCGGGTCTTCTTTCAGTCTCTTCAAGAACACAACGTCCCCTTCAGTTTTGCGTTGGTGGTATTTCCTTCTTACAGCCTGCAGGGTGTTGTGCACATAGCTTTTAACATCTGTCCAAGACCTGCCGAGCAGAGCTGGTTCAGCAGCTATGCATGCGTTGCATTCTTTTTTACCTGGGACTTTCATCAATGTGATAAAGTTCCCCAAGTAGCGTTTTACCGCCGCCTGCTCCTCATCACTCCAGGCTTTCTTCTTTGAAATGTTCACCACAGGGACTGTCCCTAAAATATGAATGAATGAATTGACAGAAAAGGCATCAGTATGGTACAATACAAGGTATATCATATATGTAACTTATAAACAACCCTTCATGCAAATGAGAAGGAAGCAGTTTATCAATGTATAGCAGCAAATTAAAGATTCTCACCATCTCCTGTAGTCTGAAGAGCATCTGAATTCAGAGTTCGTTCCATCTTGAGCAGTTGTTTGCTTACCTCCTCCAACTGTAGAGGGTTTTCTGAGAGCTTGTAACACTCCTGCTTACTTAATCCCACCAGTTTGGCCACTTGGTCCAATTCAGTTTCACAGAGGCTCATTAGCTGCCAATAACATGCAATCTGCTCTCTAATCATTGAAGAGAGAAGTGCTTCTGGATTCTTTGCTTCACAATCATGTGCAGCTCTTCTGAAACAGTCAGATCCTCTGATGTAGGATGAGCCTTCATTTCTGGCAAAGACATAGGGGTTGTCGTTTTGCACACCAGCTTGCTCTCGGTTATCAATGAGTAAATCAATTGACAACACCATCCTTTCAGTTAGTAGGACCAGCATGTTCCTACCGCATTGGCCCTCTAGTTCCAACCTGGTGAAATTGTCACCGAGCTCCAACTCCAATTTTGTGCTTTTCATTATTTGATCGGCAGATGGCACAAAGGTTCTCTTGCTTTTCCTGCTAGTGTACGTTTGTAATAGCATCCTTCCGATGTTCCCCACTCTTCCTCTGTTGAAGAGGCACACCTCTGTAAGAGTGGTTTCACTGAGCTTTCTCCATGTCGATGGATTGGGGCTTTCTTTAAGCTCCTTCTTAGCGTCATCTCCTTCCTTCTTGAGATATCTGTGCAGTTTTATCACATCTTCTGTCAGTGTTGATTTATCTATTTCCACTTTCTTAATCTCTTGCTTACGGGTGGCAGATACAAGAGCTCTGCGAGAGAAACGGTCATTCCATTCTGTATCAAGAAGGTGTATGAACTTTTTCACTTCACTCTCTGTCTCAATGTCTTCGGTCATACGACTCTCTCCAAAAGCTATTTCTGCAGCTCGTTTCAATGAGTAACCAATCTTTGAGACAAGGGAAACGGTCTTAAATCTACTGGAGCTTGGGTCAAAACCGCTAACTTTCTTGGCCCCTTCGACAGCCAGTTCAAATCTGGACGGTAAACATATTTCATGCAAATACTGAACAGTACTGTCAAGCTCATTTACAGCAAGCACAAATCGACCAAGTTCCCTCATTTTTTGTGCGATGTAAGCAAACTGTGACTTGTCATGGTCATGCTTAGCAGACAGTGCATGGCCATATTTGCAAATTAGGGGGTCATTTCGGACATGTCGTGAGATATCATCTTGATGCATAATGTCTATGATTTCATCACATCCTCCTGTTAAGAACTCTGTTGTTGGAAGGAGTCGAGTGGCAGCATTCTGGACTCTGCATCTTGTTGCTTCGGTGGGTCTTTGCTCTCCTTTTTTCACTTTACACGAACGTTCATGTTTCCATAATTCAGTTTTACGGTAAAAAGCAAAGCAGTGCTGGCAAGGCAGAAAGTCACGCACAGATACTGTGGAATCTGTTGGCTGTTTCTTTGTCGCCATTTCTCCTTCTCCATTTTTGAGAACTTCACAATTGTGTTGATAATCTCCTTTACTACGAATTTGATCAAGCAAGGTTTGTCTGATTTTGGAGCCTTTGGGAAAGTGTATAGCATGGGCAACATCCGTTTCATCCAAATGCTTCCTTTCTAAATGCTTTACAAGATGAGTGAAAGCTGCTTTGCAATACAAGCAATAGTGCTTTTTGGACGACACTTCTTCATCGTCATCTATTGCACTCGACGTTGTCACAAGCACTTTCTTACTGGTCCTTGAACTTGATCTTGTTGGTTGTTTCCCCTCCCCAGGTTTTTTGCGGCGGGCTGATCGAGCTTTCACAGTTTCCTTCACCTCTGCTGCCTTACCTGTGGCTCCGTCTTCAGCAGATGGAGTATTGAAGTCTGTACCATTTGAGTCACTCCCCTCCATGACTTCAGCCTCATCGCTCGAGACGTTCGCTTCTTCAATACGACTGTGTTCCTCATCATCTGTGCACTTCTGTTCCACATCCATTCTCTCCTCTTCACTGACTGGACTCTGCTCCTCCTCTCTCAAAAGTGTTTCAGTGTCATTGCTTGAGCTCTCCTGATCGAAATGTATATCCATTTCAATGGGTGAACCACCATCTGTATCTCCTGAAATCCTGCATTCCTGTTCTGGACTTTGCTGCTCTCCATCCAAACTTGTTGCATTACTTTCACTGTTGTGCTCATTTGGACTCAACTCCCCACCTCTTAGAATTTTTTCATCCTCTCTGAGTGCTGCCTCTTCAGCATCTGTACTGTCAAAATCTTTAGGAATATTTTCATTATCTGCTGGAACATCAAAATCTCTTGGAATATTCTCCATGTCCATGTTGAGACCCAACCTAAATTGATCACTTGAACTTCTGTCTTCAATCAAGCTCTTCTCTTCTTCAACTGATCTCTTCCCGTCAATAGCACACGCCTGTAAGAGAACAAGTATATGTAAGACTCAGACCAAATCCACCCCATGATCAATTTGGTTTGGTAAATTTGAAAAGGTAAAGATTGTAGACACATTATAAAAAATAGTTTTCCAGCACAATTTGATAAGCCTAATGAAGTGGTGGGAGGGACGATTTTACCAAATTTGGTCTGAAATTTTATGTTTTGCTCTCTAACATGGTGGGGGGAAAGAAACGGGTGAAAATATTTTGTATTGCCCTTTGAAAGCATCTGCTTGCACATCGTTCAGATACTGTGTAATTCTAGAGCACCTTGGCAATGCCCCCAAGTTTCAAGCTCAGTCAAACAGAAGTCAATGCAATGGCCACACATCACCATTTAGCCTAACATCGGTGTGAAAAACCGAGACCTTTCAAACCTTCAATACAAAAACCACATGTGACCCATTCAAGAAATAGTTAATGGCTTTATTGTATTAAGCAGCGACTACAACGTTTTTGACATTGTAAATGTCTGACCAAGAATATTTAGTCATGGAATGTTGGATGAAATGCTGCATGGAGAAGGGGAACGTACAGAACAGAATATGCATTACAACTAGACCTACATCATGGCAAATGATTTGCTATCGAAACAAAAATAAAGTTGAATTCAGTTTTGGTGCCCACATATACAATGAAAGCTGGGTGAGACTAATGGTGTTTTTACAGTCAAACTTCTGAGCCTGGCAATCTAACAAGGTCATTGATGCCACATAAAATCAAGAGTACCTATATCCAGGAAAAGGCCAGGTACAGAAGAAAAATAAGAAAACACTTAAAACACTTACACATTTCAACTTCAGCTACACATTCAAATCCTCGCTGATGAGAATGAGTGAGAGGTGGTAAAAACTATTTCCTGTGACCACGATATTTATCAGTGCACGTCAACAGGCCTTTCACAATATGCTATGATGATAATGATGATGATACAACACGTTCTGAGAGCAATATGTACCTGCATCAAAGGGTGCATCTTGCCCAATCACTTCATGTGTTCAATTGCTTCTTGCACTTTCTGTTCTTCTTTGTCTGTAAGAAAAGACCATACTACAGTATCTAAGATACACTTCCATCTGAAAGGTATGATGCATTTTATTATGCACTTTAAGTTAGCCAAGTAGGTGTATTATATAGCCAAGTAAACCTTTTTATTGAAGAACTTCAGGTCTTTGAGATGCATAATCTACGCTAACTATGTAGCCTCATTTGTTAGATTTACAGTAATTTTACATTGAACTACTATCTTATTATCGAACACGTGACAAAAATAAACTTTTGGGCTTTTAAAAGTTCCAAATAGTGGCAATTAAGTTATCACGGGTAATTCAGCTACATATTCTAGAATCAAACTATCACTGCACTAAAGAAACTACGCAAACTATTAGAATAAATCTCTACATTATTCATGAACAGAAAACAAAGCCTGTTGATGTTCTTGTTCCATTAAACAATTTAAAAACTAATTAGGATTCAGTATCTTACCTTAGCTTGCTGCAAAGGAACACTGCTTTGGAGTCTTGAAGAATGTCTTGCGGCTCTGAATTATTAGTAGGCATAAAATGGTCAAATCGGCAGATGTAGATTATGAAGTGACACGTTTCCTTGCTGCTCAGTTTTGGTGTTTTCTTGAATGTTCCACCATTTGGATGAACTTTTAAAAAGGTAACCAATGTAGTTTTTTTTTTTTTGTAAATATATCACTGTGAACTAAAATGTAACAGTGATCACTAGCACTCCAGTCTATAGTCTCTATAGGAATATTTCTATGTCATATTTAATTATTTCCTCTCCCTGCTGCTACTGATGCAGAACTTACTCTACCATAGGGGGGTTTCTCGATATTGCAGGGAAGCTTGAGAGTGCCAAAACTAACTCTGACTGCTGATCACTGAGGCTACTGTTCGTAATGGTAACTGCGCTAATGTTGCAAATGTTAAATGTTGAGGAAATATAATGGACTCAGAAATAATTTGTGACTATGAGAGATCATATGCTATTTGGTGACTGTTGAAATATCCGAAGCGACTTGAGAGTACCCATGTGCATGCATTTTAGTACTGAGGGTGCAGCTTAGTGTGGAGGCCCTGGCCAAGCATGTATTGAACCTCAAAATGTATCAGTGCTTTGCTCTACCAATAGAGCAATGCAAGTTACATTGGTCATCCACAAAATATGTATTTCTTATACCATGACTGCACAATCACTCTCATTCACACACATACACACTAGGGGCAACCAAGGTGCAAGCTATGCCAATCAGCAAACCGTGCTTTTTCTCTGCAACTTAAAACTCCCAAATCGTCAAGTGGGCACAGTAGGACCAGTTAAAATTCATTGGAGATTTGTTTTGAATTGAAAAATTCATTTTGAGAATCCTTTTGAAAAATTTAATAGAGCAGAATGCTTTAAATGGACCACTCCTATGATGAAAATGAGTGGGCATGGGCCATGCAGGAGAGAGTAACTTTGGATTAGGCTTGAGATATCCTGAGAGTCAGATAACACACCTCTTGGTCCAGATTGTAGTCCTCTTTGGAATTAAGTGCAAGTTTCACAGACATGTAGTCTCCACTTTTCACTGCATCTCGCAGCTCACCTTTGAGAGGGGGGAGGTGTTAGATTGAAAGGAAAGGAGAGAGACAGAGATAGATCGAGATAAGTGCATGTTTTCAATATATTGCACAAATTAATAATCTATGCAGTTAGTAAATCCTGCAACACTTGACTTCTTTATGAAATTAATAATAAAAAAAAAAACCTGAGTTCAATAACAGTTAATGAGTTCAAAAACCAATTTTGCCTGCCCCTGCATATCCGTAGTGATGTGTAGGTGTGCGCTATGCGTGGAAAAAAACCCATTAGAAGCACTCACTGGGAGATAAAGGTGGGCCTGAAAGGATCTCGTCCTCGCCGTTCAGATGTTTCTGAAAGTCCTCCAATGTCATCCAGTCTAGGTTGAGGTCCATACCCAGACTCAAAGTGGCCTGACCTTTGTCTGTAGGCACAGAAAGGTACTTATTTAGGGTTGGGGTTTGAAAGCATTTTTATCAAATCTGAAGCCAGTATCAAATCAACTTATCAAATCCAAATCCTTTCAAATCCCTTATTGAATCATTTTAGGTTATTATTTAGGGAATTGTAACAATTTCTTAGGTGAAGAATGTGTATTGCTTTTACTGCAGTACAAATATTCTTTCAGCAGGTTAACAAACAAACATAAATAACTTAATATTGAAAGACTGGTTGAGGGTAGTTTTAATTTCCATGCCTTTTCCAAAAGCCTATGGGTATTTCATAATTTTCCAAAACATTTCCAGGCTTGGAAAACATATTTTCAAATTCCATAACTTTTCAAGGATTTTCATGACCATGAGAACCCTGGGTTTATGAATGGTGAATAAAACCAGATATTGTATTCATCCAAAATAAACAAATACAGGTATTACACAGAGTCGAGTCATGTCGAGTTATTAAGACCAAACAAGAAAATTACCTCATATATTTATCTATATACTATACACTTATTTGAACAAACTTAATGAGTATTACAAAACTAGCGATCTGTCTCCATGTGTTCTTGAAAACAGAAATCTTCACTATAATCTAGGTTCGTGGAAAGTATTCATTGTAACAACTTTTCTATGTCTCTGCTGCCTGCATCCCTTATGCTTATGTTGTTAGTGCTCTATGGATTATCATCAAACTTATCTTATTGTAATTATCTTCCTTATCTTCAAAATTCTCT
>OMKL01143774.1:0-17358 GCA_900302295.1 Parasudis fraserbrunneri | reverse complement strand
ACAGATGCACACTGTACATACAGTGTACATCCAACACACACACACACACACACACACACACTCACACTCTCACACACACACACACACACACACACACACACACACACTCACTCACACACACACACACACACACACACACACGCTCACACTCTCTCTCTCTCTCTCTCTCTCTCTCTCTCTGTTGGTCTTACAACAACAATTCTAACAGGCAAGGTTGATATGTTAATCACTGATAAATAAATAATAGAGTTTGCACACTGTTAAGACCCTCGGCTGCTCCCATATGGTCTTTCTTTTCACCACAGATCAAGACTTCTATCCAGGCCTTCATCATTAGGCTAAGGTCCAGGGAGATGCGTATGGATCAAAACATTGATCTGTGGTGAATAAAAAAACACCTTATGGGAGTTTTCTTCTTCTTCTTTTTTTTTTAACAGTGTACACAAGGGGCAGTTCACCCCCCAAAAAAAACAACAACATATTTTCCACCTTACCCAGAGTACTATCTATCTATCCAAATAATTTTGGTGTGATTCACTTAGTTTTGGAGATACCTGCCATAGAGATATCTGCCGTCACTCCAATACAATGGAGCTGAATGTCACTCGGCTTGTGGTGCTCAAAAGCACCAAAAGTACTTTTGAAAAACTCAAAAGCAATGTCTCTTTCCAGAATTCATGACCCAGTTACTCAGGATAATACACAGACCTTGTTGTGAGCAATTTCATGTTGGAACTATTTTCTACCGAACCACACCCCCATAGTAATGAATGGGGGTGTCGTTCGGAAAAATAGTTGTTGGTTGTTAAACAAGGTAGGTAAATACTTCACCTACAAACATGATACTGTTTCTGACAGCACAATATAAATGTATAAACAAGAGATTCACTGAAAAAAATACTTTTTAAATGCACAGGTTTATAAAACAGGCGGAGCTAAAGCACGGGCTGGGTTTTGTCAACAAAGAAAATAAATGATGCGCTGGTGGTTGATGGAGTGGGATCGAGTGGGACACCATGACTCAGTGAAACCCTCAGATGGCAGGTGTTCAGAAGAAGTTTTGAAAATGTGAAAAATACTGTTCAGAAATAGCTGTCGCAGCTTTAAGCATCTGGATGGGCACCTCTACATTCATTGCATTCTGTGAGTTAATTTGTCCATATGTTAGTTCGCTCAAGCGCGTGTGTGCGTTCACTCAGACGCTTCCCAAGTCACACATTTGCCCGAGCCGCATTGCTGGATTTATCATTAACACTCTCAACGACTCAAACCCCTCTACCTATAAACCCATAAAGCGCTAGTGGACCTGTTATCTATTCATCTGTGTTGGTCAGTTCTCCTGCTCCTGATACTGAATTGCGGTGATATTGAGGTGCGTGCTTCCTCTCAGTTTGCCCTTAAAGGAAAAATCCACCCTCAAATATAATCCACAAATGTTATTTCTATAATACTGTACAGCTCAGTTTCGAGTACTTAGGCTGACTAAAAAGACTCTAGTGATGATGTCATCAAGAGACAAATCCTGGAGCTGCTCCATCGACCATGAATAGTTCACTATGACAGTACCCATGGTGATTTTACCGGGATATGTGTACATTTTCTGACTCAGAGCTATAAGCCCTACATTTAAATAAAATTCATTTGGATGTAAAAAAAATAAAATAAAATAAATTAAAAAAATATATACAAAATAAATAAATAAAGAATTCATTCAAATGGACCTTCTCCAAAAATTGTCACTTGATGACATCACAAATACAACTCTTGATGCTCCGATTTCCAGCTTAGGGAATCAGCTATCCATCTTTATAGATATTGGAATGGCACAATGTAAAATCTGTTTTAGGGTGGATTTCTTCTTCAAGCACATGACAACACTTGCGTCCAGAATATAAGATCTCAAGATAGAGGATATGAGTTCCTCCTCGCCATCATAAAAACGTGAGTGTGTACAGTGGTGTGTGTCATCTTGTCTCTTCACAGTGTGACCTTTTTGCAGTCTTGTTAGGTGCTTTGATCTTGGGTATAGAAAGGAAGGAGGGGTCAGGAGTGACATGGCCTCTACACTGCTACGACACTCACTCCATCATCACAGACTCCTCCTTCTAACATTCTTCCCTTTCCACCCCTCCATCCACCTTTTCATCCTTTCCTCAAGTATCTTTTTCTCTCCTTCTTCTCCCATGCCATTACTCTATCCCTCTGTTTTCCTATTGCTCTCTCTCTCTCTCTCTCCCTTTCTCTTCCTCCTCAGCTTTTTCAATCATTCTGTCCGCACCATATTTCTCCCCCATTCCTCCCACCACTCCATATATTTCTCCACTGCCGATACCATCACTCTCAGCCCTTCTTCCATTCTTATTCCCTTCCTGTTGTTTTTCCATCCATCCCTCCATCCCTCTCCCCCTCGCTCCCATCACTCCAAGACAACAACAGAATTAAATCTCCCAACAGCCTTGGCTGTCCTAGACAACCACTTAAGTGGGACAGACACATCTTCTCTATGGTGACCATACTGCCACCATGGTAACCATGATGTCATAGCAATGCCTCCCCAGCTGGTTCGTTTGCTATTTTATTGTTATTGTGTACAGACAGACAATGTAGATATATAATGTTGCATGTTGAGTAGGCCAAACCACAACCTAATCTAACGTAAAGGGTTTTATAAGCTAGTTATTGCCAGATTCATCAGTTGTAGGAAAGGTCATTCCTGAAATCTTAAAGGTCCCATATTATACTCCTTTTCAACAAGTTAATATAGGTGTCTGAGGTCCCCAAAACATGTCTTTGAAGTTTTTTGCTGAAAATACCACTCTTGAAAATTATGCATTCTAGCATGTCTCTATACCCCTCTGTTTCAGTCCTGTTCTGGACAGGCTGTTTCTGTGTCTGTAGCTTTAAATGCAAATGAGCCATGTTTTTCCCACACCGCACTCTGGAACCGCGGGGCTTCTGGCTCACGAAATTCAGATCAAACTGTCAAACTCAACAATTACTCTAAATTAAACTTCCCAAATATTAAATTAGACTGGCTTCAGCTTATTCAAAATGCAACTGCTAGGGTTCTTACAGGGACCAAATGGTCAGACCACATCGCCCGGATTCTTAAGTCACGACACTGGCTTCCTGTCAGCCACAGAATTTAATATAAGGCAATGTTGCTTGTTTATAAATCAATACATGGAGTGGGACCAAATACCTTACAGACATGTTTAAGGAGTACATTCCTGTCAGGCCTCTCAGGTCAAGTGGGAGTGGGCTGCTTGTAGAATAGAATAGAATAGAATAGAATAAACTTTATTGTCTCACTGAAGCAGGAAAATTGTCTTTGCTCTCACCTTAAAAAAAGAGAAAATATAAACACAAACATGTCCCCAGGATAAAAACGTCACATTAAACAGAACACCCTGAGGGGGTGGAGGGGATGTGTTTTGTCACTGATGATTGACAGGGCTTTCCTGTGTACAGCTGTGCTGTAAAGGTCATCTAATGGTCTTAGTGCTCAGTGACCAGGGCTAAACTTGGTGAAGCAACCTTTACTCACATGCTTTGCATCTCTGAGACAGACTCCCTGTTGACCCTAAAAGTAGCTTAACTTTTGAATCAGGACTCAAAACCACACAGTTCATGAATGCTTTTAGTTAGGTTGAGGGGGGGGGGTCTGAATGGCTTATTGAATCACATGTTTTCTGACCTAGGTAGCCCAGAAAAATCTGACTGGGTTGTCTTATTTCACAGTTTGTGTGTTAGTTGGCCCATCAGAGACACAAATTGACAAAGTGAGTTAATGTCTATATGATTTTCTCTATTTTCTACAGTCTATTTCATATGATCTTCAAATTGAATATGATAATGACCATTAGTTCCATAAGCCTTATTCTCAGTACAGTTCATTATTTCCTCTCCCCACCGCTTTTCATGCTGACTTGCCACTCTACCAGAATCTTTTTTTTTTTCAAGCCCAAGTCCAGTTTGTTGTGCGGTTATGGCTAATATTATTTATTGTTATTTATTTGTCTGACAGCTATATGACACAAGATTTCCCAACAGATCACATAGATAATGGATTAATGAATAACTGAATGACTGAATGACTGAATGACTGAATCAATCAATCAATCAATCAATCAATCAATCAAACTGGACTAAATTATAGTACAAAGTAGATAACTAGGACTATAGTAGCAACTCAACAGTCACACTTATTTGCTAGCATTAATGTCCTCACAACCACTTTTGATGTATTTTTCTTCTTCATCCTTGTTCCTTCACGGGGTCAGACAGGAGTACAGCTTCTGTCGCCACCGTTTCCATTCCTCACAAACAATTTAGATTTTCAGTCAAATATTTACTGGAAGACCCTACGTGTTGCGCCTTCAAAGGACACTGAATAAAGGGGCTGATAACTGAGGCTGCTTTGCTGAAAAGCACATGCAGCCCTCAGAACGGCTTCCAATCACAAGTGGCTTTCATTCTGAGAGCTGATAATGAAGTCAGCTGTCAGAATCTGGCTGCCTATGTTTCCTCTCTGTCACTCTCTCCTCCTCCTCTCTCCTCCTCCTCTCACTCCCACCCTCTGACTGCTACTGATTATAATCTTCACAAAAGGAAGAATGCGCTCCATTTAAGACTTGTTGCATCCATCACAAAAAGATGTGTGAAATATCTAAGCTTTCTTTGTGACCCTTGCAGGCTGACAAGATGTTAATGTAACATCCCCCCCACCATCACCCCCTTGCTATTCATTATAACATCATACTGCAAATTGCTAAAATAAGGCCATAATAGCCATAGCTAAAACCTCACCATAATGGCGTGGATCTGGCTGTGCCCAAGTGCGATGTAGCCATGGCAACTGACGTCTGTTGTCATGCAATCTGCCAAGAGATGACAAAAGCTTAGTTCCACCTGGCAAGGTACTCTAATATGGAAACTTTTCATGGAATAAAGAAACATCTTTAAATAATGTATTTAAGTTTTTAAATACATGTTTCTAGTAACCTGTACATTTGGGTTCTCTCTCTCTCTGTGTGTCTTTATGGCCACAGGCCACGTGGCTGTACGTTAGTCGCACATCGTAAGCATAGAAATGTGATTAATAGAACGTCCATCCCCATGTCCAACATTCTAGAATGGAATGGTCCATTGGCTGGTACACATAAGACAGCTGCCACAGAATGTTTGATTTGATTGTCATGGCAATCGTTTGTGTTGGTTTGGTGCATGAGACTCAGTGTTACCATGGCAAAGACCATTCATTTGGCTCAGCATTCCAGTGTCAGAACATTCCACATTTCTGGGTCTGTAGGTGTCTTATTAAATATGGATAACTTCTGGATATGTCAAACTTTATTTAACATTTTTAAACAACCAGAATATGGAGAAATCCCATACATATGAATATGGAGAAATCACAAAGAAAATGTATTTAAGCATACCCTGATGTTGATATTTATAGATAAGCCGTTCAAACAGAGATCAATACACTAAATGCACATAGGTTAGGCTGTAACGTTGAAACTTGTTCAACAATATTTGTTCTGTTCTGTTCTGTTCTGTTCTGTTCTGTTCTGTTCTGTTCTGTTCTGCTCTGCTCTGCTCTGTTCTGTTCTGTTCTGTTCTGTTCTGCAAGGTTGAACCTCTGCTTTACTTTCACTGGGCAACCATCACACAGACCACTGGGCTCAACCTCTTAACCAAATGGGCTTGGTCTGCAGTTTCAGCGGTGTGTGTGTGCGTGTGCGTGTGCGTGTGCGTGTGCGTGTGTGTTTGTTTGCTTGTTGCAATTATTAAACAAAGGGAGAAATATGCAAGTTGGCATTACTGAAATAATGTTGAGCAACGGTACAAAGCTGGTAATGTTTCTCTCTCTCTCTCTCTCTCTCTCTCTCTCTCTCTCTCTCTCTCCTCTCTCTCACACACACACACACACACACACACACACAGACACACACACATAACCTAATAGGTCTGTCTCATGGGACGGCAGGGTACAACGCTGAATTATTCAACTGCAGTGGTCTCACTGACGTGCAAGAAAGTATGGGTGTGCATCTGTGTGTATATGAGTGTGTGTGTGTGTGCGTGTGTGAAAGAGAGACGAGAGAGGGAGGGAGGGAGAGAAAGAGATAAAGAGAGAGGGAAGGAGGGGAGAGAGAGAGAGAGAGAGAGAGAGAGAGAGAGAGAGAGAGTGTACCCATATGTATTGAGCTTTATAAGGCGCCTGTCTGCTGCAAACTAAGTCAGGTGGCAGCTGTATAGAGGTAATTGAATGTCAGTAAAAGAGCTACAGCTTTGGTCACCATTACTGTCTACTATACACACACCCTGCATGGACAACTTCATCACAGCACATTGAGAGAAATGGTGCACAGGATCATGACCGACAGGCAGACTGACTGACTAACAGACAGACATACAGTACGTTAGTGTCTTACACAGTATGCGCTGCCTCTGACATTTCATATGCTCTGTCATACAAGTCTACTATGAAGCCTACAAGAGCAGAACATTTAGCTTGTATTTGGAGTTGGTCCATTGACAAGGAATTAGTGACTTTGTGGGCTCAAATAAATTTTGTTTGAGGTATTACATCCAAATGAGTTATATTTACATGTAGGGCTCACAGCTCTGAATCAGAAAATGTACCTATATCCCAGTAAAATCACCATGGGTACTGTCATAGTGTCCTAGGAGTTGTTCAATTATTCACTGTCTGTGGAGCAGCTCCAGGATTTGTCTCTTGATAACATCATTACTAGAGTCTTGTCTTTCTGGTGTTCAGCTTAAGGAGAGACTTGAATATTCACAAATTGAGACTGAGCTGTACAATATTATAGAAATAACATACAGTGGGGTGAAGTATAGTTTCGTATTGGATTTTTTCCTTTAAATTCTATTTCACCTAACCTACCATACTGTCCATACTGTTTATACTGTTCGCACTCACTATAGTTTTTTTATATAGCCGTTTATTTATAGGTTAATGCTGCTACTGTACATTTTCTCACTCTATTTTATTGTATTGTATTTAGTGTATTTAGTGTACCTTTTTGTTACTTACTTTTTTGAGCACGTTCTTGGAGAACACAGAAAAAAGCATTTCACTGTGGTGTATCTGCATGTGACAAATAAAATTTGAAACTTGAAACTTGAAACTTGAACTTGAAACCATAATGGTGTAGTAGTGTCTTACTAGTGAACCATGTACTGAGGTGTCAAGATGTCCCACACATTTGTAAGCAGTTGAAATGAATACATGAATTTCACATGTGACCCATTATGTGAAGGTTTCCCAATCACATATGTGATAATATGTAAAGCAATGTTTCACATGTGATATAATGAAATCACACAAGTGAAATCAAAGAGCCTATAAGCAAAGACATCTGAACTGTTAGCATTAGCCGTAACTCCACTGGAATGCATTGGAGAAAATCACATTCATTGTCAAGGTAATCATGCAATGAATCATGGGATTGCAGTTGGGAGGGTGTGTAAGGCTGGGTCCAACAGAAAAAAAGAGGCTTGTACTTTCACCTCAAAAACAGAGATTCAAAATCCATTTTGGTCGCTTTTCTTCTTTTCCCTAAATAACAGACTACTTGTTCCACATTATGTGATGGTTTGAGCGACTAATATGTTGCAGTTTAGGAGCTACACTTTCACGCAGGTGCACTTCGCGTGGGCTCTGTTTTTGTTTGATTTGCGTACTCTGCCAGCGACAACCCGGTGGCGTCACATCCATCTCCACTGACTTCTGTCATGCTGATGCATCTCTGGGTATTATGATAATATCTGGTGAAATCATGGAAGGACTCATGGAATCAATTATATCACATGTGAAGTTCCAAAAACACAGTGGAAACGTGTTTATATCACATGTGGCTTCTCTGTGAGAGTGAGACAGTAGTGCTCTGTATTTTATAGGATTTTAATTTTTAATTTTAACTTAATTTTTTTTTTTTAATAAAATTAAAATCGAATCATAATCATGCATAATCAGAAACAACAGCATTGCTAACATACCAGTGGCCATCTCTAGTTAATGATCATGGTTGGTGATATGGCTCTCCTTCCCTAAACAAAGCAGGCCTACAGGAATGTATCTTCATTGCGACTGTAAACTGCTGGTGACATATCTAACAGTTCAAACTGTTCTGACCATCAAAGTAGATGTAAATCGAGTAGCGATGGACACATTATCCTGTCCAATAACAACCCCTCACTGGAAAATATATAAAAATAGATAGATGGACAGACACAACAGATCAGTCTGCCCTCTCCCCAAGAGACTGAGCATATTGAAACACCGAGCCAAAATAAATCTTTGGTAGGGTAGATTTTGGTAACATCAAAAACATTGCCCCTGAATGCGGCGATGAAAAACACATAGCATTTACAATACTGCACTGTGGGGGGTGCACAGTTATCCCTGCATGTCTTGTCAACAACAATTTTTCATTCAACTTCTCCAGGGTGTCGAGAAAAAGAGTTTTGCCGATAGCCCAATTTCCTTTCTCCATCCACTACAACTGTACGCAACAGCAAAGTTACAACAAGTGGGCTTTATAAAACATGTCCCTTGAGTCTTAACAAACACACAAACAGGACACCAAGCCAATGGGAATATTTTGTTTCCAATAAAGAACAGTGTCTGGTTTGCCACTGCCTCAGATGAAAAGCATCTTTGCCTGGAGACTGATCCCAAACAACAAAACACCTCTATTTCTGCCCATGAAAGGGCCTCTGCAGCATGGGCTGTAAGGCTGCCATCTCTGGTGACAGCCCCTGTCCTGACTGCAGCATGGGCTGTAAGGCTGCCATCTCTGGTGACAGCCCCTGTCCTGACTGCAGCAGGGGCTGTAAGGCTGCCATCTCTGGTGACAGCCCCTGTCCTGACTGCAGCATGGGCTGTAAGGCTGCCATCTCTGGTGACAGCCCCCGTCCTGACTGCAGCATGGGCTGTAAGGCTGCCATCTCTGGTGACAGCCCCTGTCCTGACTGCAGCATGGGCTGTGGATGTGTACAACATGTGAGAAAATCAAAAGTGCGGAAAGAAAAAGCCAGAGATAGAAAGAAAAAGAAAATTAGCAACCAGTAAGAGAGCAAGAGGGAGAATGAAAAAGACAGATAGGAAAAGAGCGAGAAAGAGAGAGAGTTTGTTTGCAAGCAGAGATTAAATGTTCTGTAGCAGATTGAGTTGTATTGAGGCTCTGTGTGTATGTGCGTGCCTGTGATTTCCCATCTGTATGTATGAATGTATGAATGTGTGAGTGTGTGTGTGTGTGTGTGTGTGTGTGTGTGTGTGTAGCTTGAGCTGAGAGTGTCAGTGGTAATCCTCTTGGGAGCAGAGCAGGAGGGACGGTATCATCGGTACCCGCCCCAGGCATGGCAAAGCCCCGGAAACCTAATTAACGGTGGAGGCTGATGATCGTTTAATCTCCCCGACCACTCCAAACAGCTGTCATGTTCCCACAGAGATTTAGAGAGAACCGGAGGTGAGTGCCAAAACAACTAAATGTTTGAGGTGAGTGAGTGAGTGAGTGAGTGAGTGAGTGAGCGAGCGAGACTGTGTGTGTAAATCTGTGAGTGTGCATGAATGTTCACGTGTTTTCGTGCCTGTGTGCTTTTGCGCAGATTTGTGTATTTGGCGTTTCACAACGGACCAGAACTGCCAGACACTGACAAACAAGGGACTAAATTTAAAGACTCATCTCATCACCTCCAGTCCTATCTGGACTCCCGGGGGGCCTCCACCGCAGTAGAAACATCTTGTGGTGGGAAACAGAAAGCTCAAGCAGAGCTCTGGTCTCACCAATCACATCGCAAAAGAGCGACCCCCTCTTCCACCTGGATGTAATTAAGTCAGAAGACAATGATATGAGGAACTACCATGGCCCAGTCTGCCCAGTCTGCCCCCTTGTTATCTCAAGACAAAAACGAGATAACCTCAGTGAAGAAAAAGTCTCAGCTGAAACCAAAGAAACCAAAATGAAAAGAAGTCATTTGCTCTGGTTCTTATCTCAGTCTGTCTGTTCTGATCTTTGGTTTCCTGTTTTAAATGAATACTGGTGGCATGGAGACCAACTTTCAGCTCTGCCGATGTCACATGGGATGGTAGCATAAAGAAGAGATGCTTTGTTCCTGTTCTGTTCCTAGGATCAATACAAAACACATTCAGTTATTATGCTACACATAGCTGGAATAAACTTCCGGAAGAGCTGAGATCTGCCCCAACTTTGGCAAATTTTTTGTCTTTGGCTTTGACTTTTATGTTCACCTCTGCCTTTTAATTGCTGCTGGATATTAATGTGATTTCTTTTATTCTTTCATGTTATTGTTATATATTATTGTCATGCTATTTTTGTATGTGCTTTCCTTTTTTAATCTATTTTATGTAAAGCACCTTGAATTGTCACTGTGTATGAAAATGTGCTATATAAATAAACTTGCCTTGCCTTGCCTTGCCTTGCCTTGCCTTGCCTTGCCTTGCCTTGCCTTATAATCTAAATTGTTAGTGAGGTAATATATACAAGTGATTAAATTAATTTGATATCACAACAAAGGCATTTTTCATTTCAGCTCAACTTTAAGCATAAGCCAGTCATTTGATCAAGTTGGATAGGGTCCATAGTTCCAATCCAGCATCATTGACCGAATTTCCCTACGGGATAATAAAGTATTTCAATTCAATTCAATTCAATTGCGATATAAGGTGGTAATTTCCAGGCAATGCCTTAAAGATAAACTGATGCCAATGTTTATTTCACCTTTCTGCCAGAGAAGACCAGCCCACTTTATCATACAGGATGCAATGGTGAGTACCGTAATGATAGACCGAGTCTAGGGGTTTAAGAGTGGAAGGTGCAGCATTTCTATAAATTACCCGTAATCCAACACTGATAGGAAAACTGCTTCAACAATCCTTTTCATACTAATCATAGTGAAGTTGGTCCTGGTTCAGTAAAAGAAACCAATTTTTTGTTGCAGTTTGCTGGCAAGATTGTATATATGGTATTTAAATGTCAATTTCTCATCAAGCCAGATGACAAGATATTTACATTCAGTGACTCTCTCAATGCTAGATCCATTTACAGTGGATATAGGCAAACCATTATAATCAATATATCTGGCTCTAGTCAACAGCATGGATTTAGTTGTATTTGCATTTAGTACCACCTTAAGATTAATAAGAGCTTCCTGAAGAGCATTAAAGGAAAGTTGCATGTTCTCAATGGCCAGTTGTACAGAGTCAGCAATACTATAACAATAGTGTCATCAGCATAAAGATGGGCTTGACAGCCATTCAATGAAGAGACAATATGGTGAAGAAGACAGGACCCAGAATTGAACCTTGCGGAACACCCTTTGTCACCAGTAAAAACTGGGCATTTCCTGACTTCATACACTGACGTCTCTCGATTTGAAGTTGGGCAGTAATTATTTAAATCATCTCTTACACCTCCTTTATGTCAAGGAATCAGGTGGGCTGATTTCCAAACACGAGGAAAACTGCCCGTTGAGATAGAAAGATTAAATATATGAGTTAACTGCTCTGTGATAATGAGAGAGGACAGTTTTTAAAAAAAAAGTATCCATTTTATCTTCTCCAGTTGAACTCCTTTCATCATATGAGTGTGCATGTACATGTTGTGCTGGCAAATCAGTGCTAAAAGGGCACCCTGAGCTCACCATCTCCACACCATGCTATGAAAGCCTCTGCACAGTACAACACGGACTGCAGCTGTACCCTTCAAGGGTCTGGTTCAACCAGCTGAGTCAACATTATCCCGACACCAAAGGTATGACTGGAACAAATGAAACACAACCGATAGACAGAATGTGGAGTCTTTTTTTGCAATGATGGAAAACAAATATGCAGCCACCTTGACCACCAAGAAACCCAGAAATCGCTCTGCAAAAAGTCTGCATGTAAAAAAAAATAATAAAGCACACAAAAACAACAGAACAAAGAGGCTCATGGGAAATGTATTGAAATCACAGCGGCAGTACCGCTTGCGGCCAGCAGATGCCAAAAATCGACATTGTCTCTTTAAGTATCTTGGACATAACTGTTGCCGTTTATACATTCATGACACTCATACCCTCCTTCAATAAATGGTTCGAGGAATTAAATGTCTCAACTGAAAGGTGACCAAGGGGCTTGGAACAGGCCTTGTGCATTTGGCAGTCCAACCGCATTAAAAGGTTATGCAACAACCAGGTTTTACAAGGAAACAGGACAACAATGTAATCAGTCTCTCGTCCTTGGTGTACAGAACGGACAGCCTTTGAGTTTATGAATGACTTGATGAATACAGATTCGATGAGTTATTGTGATAGGCCAACAGAGAGAATATAAACCACACCGTAGGCTAATTGGAAACCATGTCCTGCACACATTCTCTGCAGTGCTTTTCATCTTCTCATTATATCTTGACAGTCATAAATACGCACGTCCTCATCAAGAGCCAGAACTTTGGATTCGATTACATTTTTCGGGTGGGGCCTAATGGTTAGAGAAGCACGCTTGTGACCGGAGGGTTGCTGGTTTGATTCCCTGGACCAGCAGGAAAAATCTGGGCGGTGACGGTGAACAAGCAATGCTCTCCCCTACCTCAGTACCCACCGGTGAAGTGCCCTTGAGCAAGGCATTTCACCCCCAACTGCTCCCCGGGTGCATGGCTGCTCACTGCTCCGAAATAGTTCGGATGGGTTCAATGCAGAGGATAAATTCCCAGCGCATGTGAAAATGTACATGGCAATAAAGAGATCCTATTCCATTCTAATTTCTCACCCACATTTTGCAGTTGTTTTCCAAAAGCGCCAACGCCGTTCTCTTCCAAAGTTGTCCGCGCCCCAAAACCCCGACGCCCCCGTGGACTGCTGAACTTGACGACTTGGAGACACGTCAGTCAAGTCCACAAGGGCTCCGTCTGCAAGTCCGTAGTCATCGGGTTTTAGCCCGGGTGAGGACAGTCTACGCATCGTTCTCCCTGGTAGTGCTGTCAATATTCATCACTGGAGGGCAAGTTGCCATGTGGAGCCTAGTGCGGGTGTTGCATCGGAGTGCCATTCTAGTGTTTGTTTGCTTCCTGTCACTTCCTGTCGTCACACACACCCAGCGGGTATTACTATACTTGTGAGGGCAGTGCACCGATTTACATTCATTCCCTAACACCTCACGCCCACACCTTAACCATCGTCGACCCAGGCCTAACTGTAATCCTAACCGTAACCTTTTGACCTAACTCTAATTCCAACCCTAACCCTATACACTTAACCATTAACCCTAAAACCGCATGTCTCCCTTGTGAAGACCGGCCAAAATGTCCACACAACCCAAAATGTCCTCACAAGAAATGTGGTCTGCCTATAGAGTTATCACAAGTATAGCTACAGTATACATATTCACCACACAGACGCACACACACACACACACACACACATACACACACACACACACACACACACATAGCAGTGCAGTGGAAGGGTTGAACCAGAGGAGACAGTGTAATCCCTCCTCCTTCTCCTTGGTTTGGCTTTTAATCCAGCTCCCAGATGCCCCAGGCTCCTTGGCTTGCAAGATACGTGCATGTGCGTGTGCGTGTGCGTGTGCGTGTGCGTGCGTGTGCGTGCGTGTGCGTGCGTGCGTGCATCTGTTGATTTCTGTTTGTATATCTGTGTCTCTGTGCTTGTTATCTGTGCATGAGTTTATCTGCATGTGTGTGTGTGTGTGTGTTTGTGTGTGTTTTGGGGGTAGATGGTTGAATCCGTGTAAGAGGGGCACTTATTACCTGTCTATTCGTTATTGTATATCTGTGGCTATAACTGACATACTATTTCAGAGGCTGTAGCAGGCTCGACATAGATACCTACCATGTCATGCTAGCTTACCAGGAAAGAGGGTTAGGGTTAGGGTTAGCCTAACCTTAACCCTAATATTGACAGGAGTCTCTTGACTTCTCACCTCAAGATATTTGAATAAAACTGGGCTCATTGGAACCACAAGACTCTAACCTTTGCAGCAATGCCCAATTTAATGCCCAATGCTGGTTTTCGGCTAAAACCATGTAGTGCAGTTCAAGGATGTACAAAGATATGATTTTCATATTTTTGGCCGGACGAGGAGGGTGCGGCCCACTATGAGGCATGGGCCTCATGCATGAAATGTTCTTAAGCACATATTTGTTCTTACACACTATGGGAGTTTTTTAGCCCTGAATTTAGTCTTACAGACAGGAAGCAAAGCCTGGTGGCTATTTGTAACTCCTTGCCCCTGACATCTGTTGTGTACCTCTCGTAACATGAATGTCTTTGCAAGCCTGGGTGATTGCCAGTCACAAGCGGTACATGCCATAACTTTACATGTATGCATATATGCACCCTTTACATAAAGTGTCACTGTGTTTGTTGAGGAATAAACCATAGCTACATTTACAGGCCTGCTACATGAGGCACATCTAATAATCACGCCTCAAAGAGCATAATCAAGTTCTGCAATATTCTACATTTCCTTTGCACAAGAATTTCAATGACTGTCATTTGGAGTTTAATAAACCCCGTCATTGGTGTTTATTAAACAGTGTTTCGGTGTGCAACCAAGCAGCACGCAAGCCTTATTTTGTTCAAGCAAACATGAATTTTCATGTCGGTAAATTCCTCCTTATCCCCTCACGCGCTTCCTTCGCACACTCACCCTCTCGCCTGTTTTGAGATTGTTTTTCCTGTGGGAGACGGGGAGAGTCTGAGTGTGTGATCCGAGCGAGCGCCGCTCAGATGATGCTCCCAGTCAACATTTAATGACTTTCCAATATGGCGGATAAATATTGACGATCTGTGCACCGCGGTGGCACGCGGGGACATGTGGCTGATGGTGTCGGTGGTTTGATCACCGTCGTCTGTGGTAACGAGAGTGAGTCATTACCATCGCAAAAGCCCTCCCAGTCAGAACAAGCTGCTTAGTTATTCATTAATTGTCAAGCATGGTTTGTGTAGCCTATTTGATGTCTGTGTGTGTGTGTGTGTGTGTGTAACACGTGTACATTTTGCCCGCATGTATGTGTATTTGTGTGCGTGCAGGAACAGACCTAGGGCATCTCTGTCACGGGTGAAATAAACTCTATTGAAAGCACCATGGACCACTGGCTCACACAAAAACCCTCCACTCAAGCCTTCTCTCTGGCTTTAATACATGGATTCAGTCAGTGGCAAAAGACAGTTTATTTGAACATACATGTATTATACATGATACGCTTTCTGTTGTTTATTGTGGTTACAAAGCCCTTGAGCTGAGCATGTCCATGGCACTGGTGTGACTTTCTAAAATGTACATGTTTCTAGATGATGGGAGATCTAGATGGCCCAAACGTACTGTATATATCCACAGAAGTTGCACTGGGACATTATAATGATGCTGTTTTGTTACTGGATCTGCTGCTAATATTAACCAAAACTCAGCTTGCACACAACAGAAGTGCATACATCATTAAATGAAATGTAAACAACTTTTGGACATCCGTGTCATCGCTTGAGACACCTAGCAATCACCAAGCTTGTGGGTAGCTTGTGGTTTTTCAGCTGTATCTATGATTGTCTCTGAGATTTTTCTTTTTTGTACGCTTATTTTCTTTGGTGTCGAAAGCTGTCGTAAAAAAACAACAACGCTGAAGAACATCTGGGGCACACTGTTGTGGTGAAAAAAGTAGAACATTTACGACAAACGACAAACTTTTCATTTATTTCCATATGATCATGGTCAACTACGAAGTACACTCTCCACAAGCCAATGATACTGTCAAAATCCTATTCATCATAGTGTTACAGACCAGCCAATAGTCATTGGGCTGTTTGACTGAGGGTCATAGTGGGCGGGCCTAAACTCCAACTTCCTCTCTTCACCTGTGATAAAGGGAAATGTGTAAAAACATGTGATGTGGTGCTACTGGAAGATTTGGCCATCTGCCACTGAGTGAGACTGATGTACAATGTTTGGTCTCGAGTCCACAGTGTGTCCTGTCGTGTCAAGGATTGTCCTCAACCAAAGACATTCTTAGACGTCTAATATTCATGCTTTTATCGACTAATCCATTCGTTGATTTAATTCGACAGATCTGTAAGACTGTAAGACTTTCCCACATGCGATCATGCAGAAGTACCTCTTCAGAAACTCACACTTACGAGAGATGTTGTCATAATTTTTTCAGAAAATATCACATTCAGCGTGTAAAAAAGCATAGAAATCGACTAACAGGCGAAACGAAGTCGTGACCGACGAAGACAAAACCGACCGATTAGTCGATCAAAACCTGAAGGCCAAGCGAGTGTCGCATACTACAGCAGGAGCTGGTCTCTGATGACAGCGGAGGATTGGGCTCTCCCGGCGGAGATGAGGATCGACTCGGAAGGTAGGCCTGTCCCGTAATGTTTATGGCCCTGAGTCCAAGAAAGCCCCCGCGATAACTGCCACAGTCAGCACTGCTTTGGGTTCGCCCCCAGACAAAGCCGTTTCGTTGAACAAAGAGGTGCTGTTCTGTGTCAGTAAGCCTATCCCTTATCGTCTGAATTAGTGTAATGGAATTAAGTGTCGCTCTAAATTCACAAAAAAAACACCATCACTTTTCTCCCACACTGGGAGGTGGATTGTTCTGTACAGCATCAAAAGCGTGATCATTCGGCCATAATCATTGAGGGGGGGGGACCTTTCTTGGTGCCACATAGAACCAATTTTTAGTACCTTTTAGTGTTTCCTCTTGCCACGTAGAGGCCCTCTTCTAAAGAGGGTTTGCATGGAGTTTCAAAAAAGGTTCTATGAAAGCACCAAAAAAGGGTCCTCTGTGTTTACAGCCGAAGAATATCTAAAGAACCATGTTGTTTTTGTGCGTGTAACGGTACCTAGAGCCTCACCTTTAACACAGACAAACCCAACTGATGTACAGGTCCCTGTTGTCGCGTTATGTTGCGTCTGTTAAGGCCATCGCACATAGTTCGTCATGCCGTAACACTTGGCCCAGTGGCGATCGGCCGCGGTCACTGGGCACAGGAGGTAGAGGCGGCCACCCAGGACTCCAGCCCGGTCCGGGGGCCACAGGGGGCCAACACCAATACCTTCGTTTCATTACGTCTTCCAAGTTCTTCAAGTCCCTGGGGAGATTCCTCTCGGTCGCCTGCATCGTGGGGACTATTTACCGTTTTGTTCACTGGAAGAATGTATAAGAATGACTATTCTAGTCATGGGCTTCACTCTCTCCAAAATCGTGTCCATGGAGATCCACGGCCTATTGCATTTCACTCTAGGGGTCCTTGACATGATAAATAAATAGATAGATAGATAGATAGATAGATAGATTGTGG
>OMKL01143772.1:0-24090 GCA_900302295.1 Parasudis fraserbrunneri | reverse complement strand
GTTTTTAGTCTGGTGTTTTTAGTCTGTGTTTTTAGTCTGGTGTTTTTAGTCTGTGTTTTTAGTCTGTGTTTTTAGTCTGGTGTTTTTAGTCTGTGTTTTTAGTCGGTGGTGTTTTTAGTCTGTGTTTTTAGTCTGTGTTTTTAGTCGGTGGTGTTTTTAGTCTGTGTTTTTAGTCTGTGTTTTTAGTCGGTGGTGTTTTTAGTCGGTGGTGTTTTTAGTCTGTGTTTTTAGTCTGGTGTTTTTAGTCTGTGGTGTTTTTAGTCTGTGTTTTTAGTCGGTGGTGTGGTAGGTGTGGACCTTTGGACGGGTTCCAGCTGACCTGACTGATGGGAAGATCGTTCCCATTAGTTTGCCACAAACTAATGCAAAGTCAATGGGGTCGAGCTCCTGTCTGTACAAATGGACACATTATGGCCCTACACACATAACTATCCCTTTAAGTCACAGCCCCATTCATTGCCTATGGAGCAGCCCTAGATGTTACATCACAGATTGGAGGGTTCTCTCTCTGATTTCTAGCTTAAGGAGAGAGTGGTGTGTGTTCACACATTATGTGAATTCTAATAATAGTTGGAATTCCTCTTTAAAGTTCAGGACCCCAGAATCACAATCAGCAGTGAATAAGTAGTATTTCTCTCTCTCTCTCTCACTCGGTCTCTCTCTAGGTCTCTCTCTAGGTCTCTCTCTCTCTCTCTCTCTCTCTCTCTCTCTATGTCAATTAAATTCAGTGGTGCTGTGTTGGCACGAATGTCAAAAATTAACAGTATTGCCATTCATGGTTTCTTAAAATTAAACAAGAAAAAATAAAATAAAACCAGTTGAGGCAGTAGGGTCAGAGGGTATTTAATAAAGGAACAGACAGAGAGGCAGTAGGGTCAGAGGGTATTTAATAAAGGAACAGACAGAGAGGCAGTAGGGTCAGAGGGTATTTAATAAAGGAACAGACAGAGAGGCAGTAGGGTCAGAGGGTATTTAATAAAGGAACAGACAGAGAGGCAGTAGGGTCAGAGGGTATTTAATAAAGGAACAGACAGAGAGGCAGTAGGGTCAGAGGGTATTTAATAAAGGAACAGGTGATGCAAAAAAAAGGAACAAAGGGGGTAGAAACTAAAACGTTGACAGCCTGGCTGACTAGTGAAAAATAGACACGAGGAAAAACGAACTAAAAACTAAACTACAGACAAGGAGAATGTCAGGAACACAAGGAACAGACTGACAGAGGACAAACAACAGGAACACATCTGACACAGACTAGAGACATGAGACTAGAGACACAGACAGACACAATGAACCAACAAACTGAACAGGACAAGGGGAACTCAAATACACAGAGACAAATGGCAGAACAAGAAACACCTGGGATGATTACAAGAGACGCCTGGGATGATTACAAGAGACACCTGGGAGGGGAAACAGACAAAGAACTAGAGAAACTAGACAGGGAACCACAGAACATGGAGCTACAAGACCAAGACAGAACACACTACATAGAACTGAACCAAGGCAAAGAAACATGACACAAAGAACTAAACCTGGACAGAGAAACGACAACTAGAGTAAACATGAAACACTAAACAGAACCAAGACACAAAGAACTAAACAGAGAAATATCACAAGTAACAAACTAGACTAAACAGGAAACAAGAAACATTAGACTAAACAGGAAACGTAGGGCACTAAACTAGATAACACAAGGAATACATAACTAAACAGAGAACATAAACGAGAGAGAGAGAGAGAGAGAGAGAGAGAGAGAAAGCTAGAGACAGAGAAAGCAAGGAGAGAAAGAACAGGGGCAAAACCGACAAGAGGGAAATAATTGTCCAGGGAGAGAGGGGCAAGGGAAAACAGGGAAGTCCAAGGCTGGGGCCAGGGAATAGTCCAAGGCATGGGGGATATGGAGAGGGGCTGAAGGGCAGACCATGAAGGGCATCATTTATTTATCACAATTTGCATGTCACTTGAGTGCTTCCTCTATTAAGCCAGAGGTTTATCGCGTCTCCTTGCTTTATGATAAACGCTACTGACACAAATAATTGTCTGTGTCCCTCTAGATTGCACCAGTCAGAAGAAAAATCCAAAGTACATGGTTCCATCAATAGCACCAAGTTCCTTGTGGCTGAAGGATACAGAGTTAAGGTATGAGGCAGCCCAGTGTGAAGCACCTCAGCATGAGGTAGACATGTTGGTAACACTTCACTTTAGGGTCCACAAATAATGATTAAGTAGGTTATAGAAACTAATGAGGAACTACTGTAGGGTATATGTTAAAAACTGTAGGAAAATCTAATTTAACTGATAGTTAACTTTTAGAATAAGAGTTAAGCAGGTAGAAAATGTGGATCTGAGAGTCAGATGGATAGTTCTTTACTGTTGGGAGGTGGTGAAGTAGAAGCCGTTTAGGACGGATTTCCCTCCTCCTTGACATCAGGCATGAGGCTTGAGTAACTGATGGTTAATCAGCAGTTTGTTAACATACAGTTCCTCATAGTTCTTAGCTAGGTACTAAATCATTATTATTGTGCCCCATATTTACTGAAATTTGGTTCTGTTATTTATTTATTTTCTTCCATAATTTCTTGTTTCCAAGGTAGTACAGTAAATGTAATCTGTAATCAATACATGTATTGATAAGGTCTACTGCCTGCTAAATATTGATATCAGAAACTGTAACCATATAGCATGACCTCAAGTATGTTGTTGCTTTTATACAACTGTTTTACATGGTCCTTTCAAACATGAGGTAGAACAAAGACCAAAGCTTTAATTTGGTACTGTACTAACAATGACTTCTCTGTTGCTAAGCAATGTAAGGTACCGCTGCTATAGTGCGGTTATAAGCACCCATGGAACGTCTCACCCAATCAAAATGCGTGTTTGGAACTAAATGTTGTATAATTCAGTTTAAATGTAACTTATTCTAAATTGACTGCAGTTTTCAATAATGTTACTGTCATCATCTAACCATGACTTACCATTATTTCATAAACTTCTATAAAAAATATTTGTTTCCATAATCTCACCTTTCAGGTGTACGATTTCATGTGAGATTAGAATTTTGATAACCGAACATTCAAATGATGATGTCACAATGGCTACTGGTCATTGAAAACACTGAAAAGTTCTAGAATTCAAAGACAAAATTTGGACAGAACATTTTAAAAAGATTTACACCTGAAAGGGTTAGAAAAAAATGCCTTTTTTAATGTTTCTTAGTAATCCAACATGTCATTTTTAAAAGATTTTTTTTTATACATGGATTACAATTAAACATTTTTTGTTGTCAGATTACTGTGTAATACCAGTCACATCACGTCCCAACACTGTTTGTTTTTGCTTGTTTGATCAGCTGGGTGGGTTGGAGTTGGCCAAAACAGAGTCATCGTTGAGAAAGGTCAAAGACCAAGAGAATAGCTCCTTTCGCTATAGCTGCCCTCAGCAGATGGAGAGCGTCAACCACCATTACAGCAAGGAGTGTGAGATGTACAGGTAACGTACCACTAAAGCCGGGCAGTTTTCTCCACCTGTCAGGGGCCTTATGTGGTATCAGTCCCTTCCCTTTGATATTAAAATGGGACCCCCTAAAACAACTGTAATGATATGTGATTTTTATTTTGAACAACTTTTAAACTGTACTGAAGCCTGTACTAGCCTGTGGACACAGTTGTCACTGAGCAGCTCACAACAGCAGCTGTATTTTCTGTGGGTTTTTTTTACACTCTCACTATGAAGGGGTTTTGGTGATGTGAACACAGTTTTCATGGATTATAAACAGGAATTGACAGACCATTTCTGACCACAATATGAGGTCACCTGCCAAAGAAGGTTGGGAACACCTGTACTGCAATACAGCACCCACTCAACTGAAATGGGTGGATGGAGGGATGGATGGATGGATGGATGGATGGAAGGATGGATGGATGATTGAATTAATGATCACTCTGTTTGAAATATTGTTTTTCAGCTTTGGGATTGTCCTGTGGGAAATTGTAACCCGTAAGAAGCCTTTTGAAGGTGTGTATCCAGATGTAACACTTCTCCAAATCTGCATTCGATTCAGTCTTGGACCCTCAAAACTACAGAGTGCACTGTGCAACTGAAGTTTAATAAAGCCTTTAACTTAACCTCCACTCCCTCAGCACCTTCAAGATCATGATTCAATTCCGTTATATCATTTCAATGATTATTGACCATTCGATAAGTGATCCTAGAATGATTTAGACTTGCTTGCTTTTTGTCAATCCTCCTCTCCTCTCCTCCTGACAGATTGTTCGTCACGCATGGAAGTCTTTCAGAAAGTGTGCAAGGACAAACAGCAAGAGCCACTCCCTGAGGACTGCCCTAGAAAACTCGGAGAACTAATCAATGCCTGTCGTGCCTATGACCGCTTCCAAAGGCCATCATCTGGAGGTAATTAAATGCAAAGAAATGGAAGCTTCTTTTCATCTCTCACTTCAATCCCCAGAGTTCCCTCTAAGCCCAACCTTTGTTTGATCATTTCATCTTAGGCCCTGCTGCAGGCCTAGTATTAATATCCAAGAAAGAAAAGTGATTTATTTTCCCCTTTCCCCCCTGTTTACAGTGCTGGTGGACAAACTACGCAAAGTGGTGGAGTTAGAAGAGGAATGACACAGATGCATGAGACCCCGTGTCCTGGTTTGGTAGACTAATCACCTTGTCAGAGATACCCCTGAATCTGCATTGTTTGACAGTTGGCGTGTACCAAAGATGTTAAATCCAGAGGGGGCAGTTCCTATCCACACAGTACAGCCAATGCATTCCCACAACTACTGCGCCATTAGAGGTAAATTCAGAAAACTCCACCTGGTTTCCACCCATTAGACATTTGAGATTCAATGGTGGTTGGAACACTGAACTTTACGCATAACGCCACAGTCCCATTATTGACGACCTTCTCTCTCTCTCTCTCTCTCACACACACACACACACACACACACTCATTTTGTTCCTATTTAGCTAAATGGGGGTGTATCTATTAGTTCAAATGTAACAAAACAATCATCGCTGATGCTGCTGATGCAGTCAATCACCCCTACACACGTTGTAGAAGAAGATCATATGACTGAACTGCCATTGTGCGGTGAGAAACTATGCATCTCTATGGCATGTACTATATTAATTGCTGAAAAATGCGAGTATGGCATGTGCATACAATGCCATACTGTCAATGTACAACTCAGTGCCAACACATTCTCTGTCTGTCTCTCAGTTAATGTTCTAGCCTCATGTGTTTTTATGTAGGAGTTTTTTTTATACCATTGTCATGTTCTTTGGGGTGAAAAATAAAAACAATTAAAAAAAAGAAGAAGCTCTTTCTTCACTTCATGATATCATCATCCATGTAGGGAAACACAATTGTAGCCTACAGTCATAATAACCTCCATAATAATAAACTTGGTTTGTATAGCACTTCGTAAAATACAATTCTATAAAGGGAAACAATCAAACCAACCAAATGAAAGAGGGAAAAGATTAGATAAAAGCAACTGTAGCAGAGTAGTCCTGCCTGAAGCCTAGTAAGCCTAATATCTTCCTTGGCCGGGAGGGATTCCCCTTTGGACCCCTATGTTTGGTTCCCCAGGCAGGTGTTTGGGTTCCCAGGCAGGCGACTCGGGCTCAAATCCAGGTGGGTCACACAAGCAAAAAGAGATAAAATCACAAATAAAAAATGACAATGCAGGCCTTACTTAAAAGCCAAAAACAAAAAACAAAAAAACAACAAAAAACAAACAATGGGCTGTTATTTGAAAGGATGAACTGACTTAACATGCCTGAGCTCCTAAGTTGAAGTCTAAGGGCAATGATAGACCCTGTAACCCTTGGTCATCAGCCTAGACCTTGGAACATAAAGCTCAGAAATGTAAGAGATTCTGTCACCCGGGGCAATAATGATAATAATAATAATAATAATAATAATAATAATAATAATAACCTGTTGGTGAAAGAGTGGTGAGTGTAATCACCACAATGCCAACTGTGCTGAAAGCTTTCATTATTGACACCAACATGCAGCTAGCAGCATGCCTCCTGGCAAGCAGTGACACATTATAGATTCCTTGTTTAGCTGTATCAGTTTGTCTCCTTCAAAAATGGGTAACACTTGTAGTCTTGTAATTAGAACTTGGTATTTGGGTTGTTATATTCTGTCAAGGGTAACAAGATCTAGGCCGATTGGTAACCAAACCTGACATTATAGACTTTACTGGCTGGGAAAAGAAAGAAAGAAAGAAAGAAAGATTTTGAACAAATTTCCATGACATTTCCAAAACTTTTTGGACATGTATGATTTTTCCATAACTTTTCCAGGCCCGGAAAACACAATTTTCAAGTTCCATGACTTGTATGTTGTAATGTAGTTTGTTTACCATGACAACTATATGCTTTAGCAGGCTTGACTAAGGAGGATGTGAGGAAATAATTGGCAGGAATAAAGGAAAACTATATATGCCTTACAAACCCCACCCCATATCAGTTCTTAATCAATAAATATGGTGGCTAGAGCCCCATATCAATTGAGAGGGCCCCTAAGCTATGAAATATTTGACAGGTAGGCACTATAGCTTGAGCTGCAACATCAAGTTGGGTATGCGAGGGGCCCTCACATGGGTAGCAACTGTAGTTTTGTCCACCTCACATCTACTGAAACTGTTGCTCAGTCTACATGGACAACAGGAAGCCATCAATAACTAGCTTTGGCCTCTTGTGCATTAACAGAGTGTTGAGAGACTATGGTTATGTGAGGACTGCATATCAATATTAACATGAGCGAAATGGATCTCTTATCAAACGAGATTTTGGGAACATCTATGTGTCTGGAAGTGGGGTCCCTGTATGTTTCTGGACCTGGGGTCCTTTGCATTTTAAACAGCTCTATGTTGGGGCCTCTTTCGATCCTGGGGCCTGTGAATGTCCAGCCTGGGGTCCGGTGTGCCCCGTTGGTAATGCAAGCATGATAACAAATAAATAACTTTAATTTGACAAATTATTCAAAACATCAACATACAATGAGTTCTCTTGCGCCACCCACAGTTATATAATCTTTTAAGTGACAGATTCTACTACACCAATGAATGGTAATGTTGGAACCGGACGGGGCGGGCAATGAAGACTGGCGCGGGGAGATTCGAGCCTACGAAGAAATGCAGCTGGAGATAGCATCAGCGACCCAACACTGTTGATTTGATTAGGGTTAACTCAAATATGAATAGAAAAACACTGAAACAAACATGCCACCTTAAAGCAATCTAAGTGTGATATTTTCAAGGGCGGATCAACAGCTAGACCATCAAGGCGCACAGATACAGGTAACGTAGTTGCAACCAAAAGGACTCCAATGCAACGTTAACGTGGCTAACATTAGCCTAGCTTTATCGCTAGCTAGCTAGGTTAACCAATTATTGTTGCAAACAAGCTTTCCTGTCAACGATATAGTTATAATGTGTATATAATTCCATAACACGCATCGTCAGTGAATATATGGCTAATCAAAGCGCAGGCAAGTTGGCTGTCACTCTGAGCTAAGTTAACGCTAATGATGCTAACTGACGTTAGCTAGCTACGGGCCTTACTGACCTCGGCCTCCCTGTAGATTCCTCTGAAGAACGCATCGCCCGTCCGGCTTGCTAAGGTAACGTAACATTGCGTTAGCTAATTAGCAACGGGGCTATTTGTATTAATTGAATGTGTCACAGCCAGATAATTTACTTTACAATTTATTTAACAGTTAGTAAACTCATCACTTAGCTATAACCAGCGATCAGTGCAAATAAGATATTTAACTTCACTAGTTATCGAGCGTTAGTTTTTGTTCTCTTGGGTTCTGTGTCATATATGGACCATATTGGTCGGCTATAAACCAATGCTTACTTTTTGCTTTGGGTGCAGTGTTGCAATTCGTGAGAATGATTTAAGTGTGAGAGTTGGGGGGAAATTAGCCCATCCACCAACTTGTAACTTCTCTGTTGCAAACTGGTGAATTAATTATTCCCAGTTCTGCATTCATATGAAGCCACCTAAAGCCTCATTCTCAGTCGATCAATGGCAGCTAAACATTTCAGATATTTTAACTTGCAGAAAATGAATTAAACTGACCTGTCCATACCATATACTGTTGTTATGTAACCTAACAGTGTCAGTTGCCTGCATATTGGATACTGTAGACAGATGTAATCTAAACTTCCTCTTTCCTCCAGTGTGGATGGAGGCTATGGAGGTGGACTTCCAGCTGGAGGGCCCCAGCAGGAGACCAGAGTTGGATGCTGTTGTGGCAGGCCAGGCAGGGGCCCAGCCACCTGTCATCATCTCAGACTCAGGCAGTAGCACTGAGCTAGAAGACGACGATGAGGACGGAGAGCCAGCTCCCCATCACTTTCCCCGGCTCCCTACCGCCTGGGCCTTCAGTCAGAGGGCAGAAGTCGGTGTCAGAGCAGCAGCCAGGACCTCCGCAACTCAGGGGGCAATGAGACGGAGGAGAGTCAGGTACAAATGGATGAAGTTTGTTTAGTTTACTGGTTGAAGTTTGACAATACAGGTGCGCTAGCACAGTGTTTTCTCAAAACTTGGATCTGGGGCCCAATGCCAGTCCCCGGGGATGTTGTTGAGTGGTCCCTGGGCTGGCTATCAGCTCTAGAAAGAGGCTCTTTTCTAATATTCATTTTAATGGAATCGTGCCCCAATGGTGGTGTTTTTTTTGACACTGGTTCCTAAGAGCAGAAAGTTTGAGAAACGCTTCTAGGTGCTTGGAGGTGTGTTGCTGTTCAGCATGTGGATGACAGGTCTGGTGGTGCAGCTTGGTCAACTTTGTGAGCAGTGCACACACAACCCAACCAACCAGCAATATATGTCACGGAATGTGATTTTTAAAAATATGTCGGAACCCGCATTGACACTATTGCTGACACCAGTGATTTTGCAACATTTGTCTTGCTGGTGATATTCAAGTGCTCTCCTATATTAGTGTTTGTGTGCGACTCCGCAAACCTTTCGGCCGTCCATGTGTTCTTGCTCCAGGCAAGGCTTGAGGGTTCACTATCCCAGCCAGACTGCTGCCCATTCCAGACGCTTCCTAGATTTCCACCTCAGGGCCCCGGCTGCCAATGTCGCTGAGCCGGAGTCTGGCAGCACCACAGAGGTCAGTGAGTCCGAAGACGAGGGTGATGCCCCTGCGCCAGAAGACCCCGCCAACCCTGCCCAGCCCTCGAGTCCCCTACTCCCTCCACCGCAAGGCACCCTGCAACAGGAACCCAACCCTGCGAGTAAGCCAGACCACCTATCGGCAATGTTTTGATTTACACATTCTTTATCTTCGCTTGTATTTGTTAGCTGAAGTTCAGGGATAAGTCGTTGAAATCGGTTTGAGGAGCATGTGATGTGCTTAGTTCTACACTTAATGGTGTGACTGAGAATACAATCTCTTTCACTTAACCTTTTTTGTGCAGATTCCAATACAGTTCCAGAAGCGGGGAGGGCAGAGGCTGGAGACGTAGGAAATGTTGAGGTAAAAAAAACATTCACCTAGTATTTACATATATAGACACGATTTTCCTCTGTTAAAAATCCAGGCGTTTCCCACGTTGATGACATTGATGGAGTCTTGTCGCCATCTCTAATCTCCAGTCAGCCTCGGCCCCGGTGGCTCCAGCTGCCGCTCCTCTCCGACTGTCTCAGGGGGAGGAAGTGGAAGGGGAGGGGGAGACCTGTTCCATCTGCTTTGAGCCTTGGACCGCAGCAGGGGAGCACCGCCTGGCCGCCCTGCGCTGTGGCCATCTCTTCGGCCACACCTGCATCGACCGCTGGGTGAAGGGCCAGGGCCAGGCGGCCAAGTGTCCACAGGTCAGTGTGGCTTTTGTGTAGGGGTTCACCCATATAGCCGCAGTCAGTCGGTACCTGACAATTTTGGGGTTTACTGGTCTTTTTACTGGGAGTGTGTTGTATAATACAAGTGCCAAGTAAACGACAGAATTTAACACCTAAGGATTAAATTACCCAACATACATTTCAGTTAATTTCTCCTTTTAATTTACATGGTTTTGTCCTTTTATCTGTTGAGTGGAATGTTGAAACCCTCTACAATTTTGATACCACTTGATTATCTGAAAATAGGCAGGTCTGAAAAGCTTAATCTGTTTTGGACCTGCACTAGAACTAAAATCGTGGGAGTATTGATGCATATCTGGGAGGAGAGATTGGGATGTACTGATATCCTTGCTATAACTAATTTAAAACAAATCAAAATGAATACTACAGTTAGACATGACTAAGTTCAATTTAGACAGTGGCATGTTGGGACAGTTCTGTATGTGGGCCTCTATATGATGCTATATGTATCGATAACCCATTGCTTTTGTTGCATCCCCACAGTGCAACAAAAAAGCCAAACGTGGTGACATAGTCCTCCTGTATGCTCGTAAGCTGAGGGCACTGGACAACTCAGAGCAGGAGAGCATGAAGAAGTAAGTCTTCTTCATTGGTGCTTCAACTGGTGTTTCTATATATATATATATATATTTTGTTTTTTTATTTTTATTTTTTTTAATTATTTTTACTTTCTTTATTTTATTACATTATTTGGTTATCTATTTTTTCTTTAATTCGTTCTTATTTTCCTTTTGTGCATTCTCCAACCATTGCTGCGTAGTAGTGATGTTGACAGCAACGCAGTATCCCCTCTGGGAATAATAAAGTTCTATTATCTTAAAATAGTACCTTCATAAACCTGCCCTTGGATGATTAGTGAGGTGTACACATTTGATCATTAGAGAGACTGATTTTTTTGGTGAATTTTGTATTTTTCTCTCTAGGTCACTGGAGCAGGAGCAGTCCCTCAGGAGGAAGGCAGAGCTGGAGTCGGCTCAGTGCAGGTTACAGCTGCAGGTGGTGACAGACGAGTGTGGGAAGCTACGGAGACAACTACAGGTATGTTTCCGCCCGCGTCGAGATCCGTAGAGGGGACGCACGTGTGCCAATTTGTGTTTGAATATAGACTTTTATCAGTCACAGCAGAGGTGTCCAAACGTGGCCTTAAAGGAATAGTGCACCATTTTGGACCCCTAGCCCTATTTCCCACTCGCCAATGATGTTGTCGATCGGTAGAGTCCTCTCTCAGCGCAATCCGTGCTGTTCTGCATACTGGATGCCAGCAGCTCTGCTTAGTTCGTCACAAACTGATATTATGTCAATGGGAACAAGCTTCTGTCTGTACAAGCCTGACTGAAACTAAATGAAACCTATTCCACAGTGCACACAAAATAGTTTTCAGTCAGCTTGTACAGACAGGAGCTTGTCTTTTAAAAACCCCTGAAATACAACGGAAGAATCCAGGTGATTATAAAAACACGTGTCCCTCCTCCCTTCGTACTTCATTAGGAGCTGAGGACTCTGATGGCCCAGCAAGGCTGTGGATCGTCCCAGTCCTCTTCCACCTCCTCCGGGGCCCCTCTCCTGGGTCTTAGCCAGAGGCAGGACAGCTCCAGGACGACCCACTACACCTTCTCCAAGGCCGTGCTGGTGTCCCAGACGGGGGGTTGCAGGATATTGTCCTACTGTGAGCCGCTCAGCTGTCTCCTGGCCTCCCAGCCGTCCCCGCACTCCAACCTGGTGCCTGGTAAGACCAACTCACTCCAGCCTGGTGCCTGGTAAGACCAAGCACCAAAAGCAACTCACTTAACAGCAGCCCAGCAGCATTTTTACAGAGAATCACGACTTGTGTAATATACTCATAGAGATACTTGCTTTGATCCATCCTAGACTTTAAACTTATCATCAGGAGACTGTCAACAGGGTAGGTTCAACACCTTGAACCATTTATTTTTAATTCGTAGGCAGCGGGGAACGGTTAAGGTGAGGGACAGGTTTATAAACACCTCTTTTTAGGCAAAAATCATGATTAGTTGCAGCGTGGCCACCAAGTGATGACCCTCTGTTGACGGTCAGCTGATGTTGACAAGTTACTGACACACCATCGATAGTATGTAGAGTCTACAATGGACTATCAAAATAAAGTGTTACCGCATGTACTGAATAGGCTCTTCTCTCTTGCTAACTTTTTGAAGAAAGCCAAATTAAATCAATTGGATATGATGTTGCCTTTTTAAGTATGTCACAGTGCTCTTTTCACACGCTTCAGTACGTAAGCACATTTTACTTGGTGGACACTGGCGTTGCATTTTTCGCCTACATTGCATAATGGTTTGCAAAGATGCGAGAGTATTTAGAATTCCTCCTCTCAAACACCTGTGAAATATTTACTTCCAACTGATGACTTACTCAGTTTGTGAGTGACATGAAAGACAATTCTGGCAATCCTGCCACAGCTACCTGATTTACAAAGTGCCCGTCTCTCCTTATCTGTTGCTTTCTCTTCCTCCAACTCTCTCTCTCTCTCTGCAGGCTGCGGCGTGAAGAAGGTGAGCACGGTGAACATGAAGGCGTGCCAGTACGTGGCCATCCACACCAAACAGATCAGAGGGCTGGCCTTCAACAGGCAGGCCGACAGCCTCATGCTGTCTGCGGCCCTGGACGGCACCGTCAAACTCACCAGGTACGCAGCGGCAACCGCAGCGCTGTCCCGGTGTCAGTCCCGTTGTCGACAAATGAAGTTCGTTGTAACAATAGTAAAATAAATGGTTATGTGGCATATGAAAATAGTTGTTTTTGCGCTGATAGAACATTCCTGTTTTCTGTCTTTGTTTGAAAGATACTGCGTAGCTATTATTCTTGTTTTAAGCATAAGGCCACTTGTGTGAGACTTGTCATTTTTGTGTTTGAGGTTAAAGCAATATTTTGTTAAAATGACCATTGGCTTTCAGTCTTCATCAATCTTCATCAATTGTTTGCAAGATAATGTAGGTTTTTCATACCGTCTTACAAAAAAAAGTATATTGGCAGATGTCCCGCTTATCAAAAATCGGTATCGGAGCATCAGTCTAGCCCTAGTTTTTGCAGCATGAATCGGTGTACTGATCCAGCTCCTCTCTCTCTCTCTCTCTCTCTCTCTCTCTCCCTCCCCCTAGTCTGTTGACCAACACAGTAGTGCAGACGTACAACGCTGGAAAGCCTGTGTGGAGCTGTTGCTGGTGCTTGGACAACAACAACTACATCTACGCTGGGCTCAATAACGGCTCCGTGCTTATCTACGACACCAGAGACACCAGCACACACATCCAGGAGCTGCAGCCACTCCGCTCCAGGTTAGACACACACACACTTGAAGTTAGGGCTGTCGTTCATTTTGGCGATTGATTTGAAAACCTTAACGCATTGACCCCAGCCACTTACCATAACTTCAAAAGCCAGCAGATTTACCATGCTGATTTCTCTTATATGCAAACTGGGAGAATGATGAGTGACCGGACATCCCCCAAATGGCAGATTTCATGTTAAAGTTCCTTAGCGGACTTTTGGATTGCCAAACCAAGTTGTATGCACGTTCTTTCCACCGATGTTTGAAATACTGCCTATTGACCGAGTGCTATCTTTGCTCATGTTAGCGTTGTTATCCTTAAAGTAACGAATACGAACCTTAAAAATCTCACAACCTAGAGTTTTACAACCCACAATAGAAGGACAGCTGTGACCCCCAAAAAAGGGGAAGTAAAGCACAGAGAAAACTTGTACTTTAAATACAGGAATTTAGTCTTTATTTAGCAAGGATATAATACTGATTACAAAAACAATTTGATCATTATTAGTGAAGTGTATAAAAAATTGAAAACAAATCAAACTTTGGAGTGAGCCTACATAAGATGGCTAATCTCACCTAAGCTCCCTATCAGTCCCACACATGTCTTCCAGTGTAGTTTCGCTTGGTCTTTAGTATCCGTGATGTTGTAGATTGAGGGACGCGTGTCTGGCAGGGCTCTTGGCCCCGCCCGTGGCAGTTTGCCCACGTTGCCAACGGCAAAAAAAATGCTTCTTGTGGTGGGACTGGGGGGAAAATGTTCTCCGGACGTTCTGCGTAGGCTTGCTTCGGAACAGAAGGGTGAAGTCTGCATTGCTTATCTCGGACTGCGCAATGTCCCACTTCCTGATGTTTCCGTTCTGTATTTATTTACCATCTACCCAGTCTCCTCCCCCTATGGAACATTCTCAAAACATATTTACATGTACACATCTAATTACTCTTTACTTCCCAGCATTTTCTCTGCCCCAGTAAAACGTGTGTTTTTGTACACAATTTCTTACTCCGATTTGTTGTTTGCCGCAAATTACTAGGCACCAGACAACCGCAGACAACCTGCTTGGCCGCAGACACAAACATTGCCACCGATCACAAACAAAACAGGAACACGACGGCTCTGTCACCGTTGAGGTGCTTTTCTAACACAATCGCCTTGTTCCGCTTTCCCCCACAGCCTCACGGTGAGAAGTTAACACACTGCTGATTTTGTTAAAGAGAGGTTGTTAACACCCGTAGGTCTTTTAAGTGTTCGTGGTATTCGATCGCAAACATCTTGGTCGTAAACAACAGGTGACTGTAATCAAATAGCAGGTGATCATCATTAAATGACGACTGTGGCCAATGAGCTGTGGCTCTGCGCCACATTGTGGGGCAAAAAACATCATGAGAATAACAGTATAAATTCTTGATCAAATATCAGTCAAACCATATTCTGATTACGTTACATTAAATCATACCTATAAGCTACATTTGTTAAATCACATTAACACATTCTTACAGTACATTGATTACAATACTTATGATTATACTTTCATATTGACGTTAGCACATGAGCAATGTTTAGTATTCAATTCAGTTATTTGATTTGATTTAAAACAGCCAAGATTATGTGTCTGCTCTGCTGGGTGTATAAGTCAGCTGATTTGGGCGCTAAGGCAGGTGAAGGCCTCATCATTTCTGACGCCTATTACAGCAGAAACTGAACAGAAAACCTAGTGAAACCTCTACTGCATCAACGGTGGCAGTTACAATGGACGAAATGCTGAAACGATAAAAAATTTCATTTTCCTCGCCAAGCTGCAGCGCATTTGCATCCTCCTCTGCACACGCGCACACGCGCACACACACACACACACTTTAATATGATGACTCATTGATAAGACCCAGAATTCTTCCTGGGCATTTCCTGAATGAATCATTTTGATATACAGAGCCTACATCACACAAGAAAACATTGTGAGATATATAGCATATACTTAATTATATTTTATATATATATATATGGCTCAGAATCCTCACACATCACAACTTGTTTGCCTCCACCAGATGTCCGGTGGCGTCTTTGTGCTACGTACCCAGGGCAGCCTCCAGCTCCTTCCCCTGTGGAGGGCTTATTGCTGGCTCTCTGGAGGGGGGCTGCTTCTGGGAGCAGGTGAACGCGACCACCTACAGACCCCACATCCTGCCCCTGGAGACAGGTGGCTGCACTGACATCCAGGTGGAAACGGAAAGCCGACACTGTCTGGTCACGTATAGACCAGGTGAGTGGGTCTTATATACATGATATGGCTGAGCAACATATGTCTGGTCACATACAGACCAGGTGAGATGGTCTTATATACACACGGTCGGGCTTAACTACATGAACCAAATATATTGTGGGAATACATTTACCTGCCATGCAAGAGTAACCCAGTGGCATTACACCATCTCCTATTGGATTTCCAGTGAAGGACATTATTATATGGACGTAAGCTAGTATTTATGGGTACGAGTGAAGCACGTCTTCTAGGCTCTTCTCAATCTAATTTTCTCCCATTTATGAAGTAACGTTATATTTTTTAAATTATTTAAAGATGCATTGTGTACGATTTTCAGTCTTTGGAATCAGGACCATGTAGACTCAACCACACACACATAATTACGCTGGAATAAGTATGTAATTTAGTGGTAGAGTCTTTACCAGGGGTGTCAAACTCAATTACCAAGGGGGCCGAAATGAAAAATACAAATGATTTTGCGGGCAGGACACGCATAATAATACCTAAAAAAAAAAAAAAAAAAGTGCATTTTCCTGAGGTCACTAGCTTAATTGTTCATTTTGTTTATCTATTGAATTTGTGCATACCAGATCAATATGTTAATGTAAAATGCACTTCTGGTCATTCTCTGGTGCTTCAGTGAATATAAGGAAGGCTATTTGTTTAAAAGGTGGGTAAGGAAGCGTCATTTATGGATATTGGCTTTCTATAGATTTAAAAAAAAAAAATAGATTTAAATTACATATATTGGGTTTCAATTAATTATTCACCCACAAGAGTTTGTAAGATTGGCAATTCTAGGCTAAACTGGTCCTGGACTATTGGAGAACTAAGTGGAACACAAATTCACATGCATGCAACACACACAAAACATATCTCTCTACCGCAGCTTTCACTTATCTTGCACAAAACCAATAATTTCCTCGGTTTTGATTTCAGTGTGGGTATGATGAATGAGCAATAGTTCACTTGATAGAGTAAAATTGGATGCACCCGAATAATACCACGGCCTGAGTCGAGTGAAAATGGATGACTGACGAGCTTTTAAAAGCGAAAGTAAATAAAAACATAACTGAAGGCTAAATACTGGGTCCTCCTCCAATGGCCCACGAAAGCAGGGGTAGGCTAAAAACACAGTGCAGGTGCAGGTAATGCTCTGTGCATTTTCTTGAAAAATCGAGACATTTGTTCTGCCGTGCAGTGAGACGGAGGTGCATTTGATTTGTATCACAGGCCAGTTGAATTGCGACTAGGAGAGGGGCCAAAATGAATTGATAAGCGACTTCAGTCTGGGGGTCAGCTGAAAATGCCAGGTGGGCCGTATTTGGCCCGCAGGCCTCGAGTTTGACACCCCTGGTCTACACAGTCCGCATTTGACACGGCCAAACAATGACGATCTTGTAGACTCAACCACTAAATTACGTGCTTATTCCAGCATAACTATGTGTTTGAGTCAACACGTTCTCATATTTAAAATGATCGAAAATCCCACACAATATATCTTTAAGAATGCCCTTATTGCAGCCTTTGTGATATGCATTATCAATATGAATGTGATATGATATATTCAGCCCTAATGCAAAACCGTGTCTCCCCTATATTTTTCCATCCCCAGCATGTTAGTTCTCTCCAATAGAGAAAAACGTATTATATCTCAAAGATTTTTGTCCAATGACCTCAAACAAATGGTCTAAGTCTATACTGTTTAGTAAAAGCAATGGATGGAAAGTTTAGGACTTTGAATCGGTATCGGCAGTGAAAAAGTGATATCGGTGCATCCTTAAAAATATTGTCATGGAAGGCTGAATTTTGCCTGCGGGCCCTACTTTGGCCCTGCTGTAAATACTTTGGAACCTGAAATGTTTTGGCTCTTGTCAATACCCCGGCCCCCAGGGCGCTCCAACCCGTTGCTGCGCTGTGTGCTGATGGAGTTGAGCCGGACACCCCAGCAGGACGCCGCTCAGGAGCCCAGCTACTCCTGCTACCCGGTCCAGACCTTCAACGCCGGCTCCTCCTGCAAGCTGCTCACCAAGAACGCGGTTTTCAGGAGCCCCGCTGGAGAAGGCTCCACGCTGGTGTGTGCCGGAGACGAGGCCTCCAACTCCACCATGGTGAGAAGAACCTGCATGTATTTGTGAGACAATGACAGAGGGCAGAGAACTTCTGCGCGTGTTTACAGTGATTAACGCAGTCCGGAAATGATGTGTAATGTCACTCAGTACAATGATGTGTTTGTGTCTGGTGTGTCTTCCGGTGCGAAATTAACATTTTTGATTGTGTGTGTGAAGGGACGCATTGAAAGTGAGCTGGGTCAGCGTTGGCTCAGTCAGTCAGCGTCAACAGGGAGCGCTTTGTGTCAGTCAGTGATTGGGTGTCAACTCAGTTATACTAAACTGCAGTTGCAGGGGATTTTCCTCCCTCAAACTTCACTTCACTGCTTGGCTTTTTTGTTGAATCAATAGCACAGCCCCAGAGAGCTGGACCATGACCATTTTAATCTGCGGCTGTCAAGATTTATGATAGATTGCACACCCAGGCATTGCACGGGCAATTAAGATGAGTGGTGTAATTTTCCCTCATTATCAACTCGCCTCTCCTCTCCAGGTATGGGATGCAGGGAGCGGCGCTCTGATCCAGAAGCTACCCGCTGATTTACCAGTGGTGGACATCTGCCCCTTTGAGGTCAATGGAGACCACTACCTCGCCTCCCTCACAGAGAAGATGCTCAAAATCTACAAGTGGGGATGAAAGGAGACTTGGAACAGAGACGCGTAGAACACAACTTATACCAGCATTTATGAGTGAAGCTGCTACAGTCTTTTCTTACCCAAACGGAACAGGATCGCATCAAAGTGAAGCTTATCTGCATCTGAAATCAAGAAAGTAGAGTGCCTATAACCTACCATGTTGATGTTTACATTAATTGACATTCACTTTGATCTGAAATCCCAGGGGCCAGACCATGAAGCTGACTATCGGGAACAAAAAGAAGGAAAAAAAGAAGAAGAGGGCTACAACAGCACAAGTCTATGCGTGTGTACGTTATGCGTATGCAACGTCTGTGTGCGTGCGTATACGTCTACCAGTGGATGTTAATCGTGTCTTTGATTTTGATGGATGCAAATGGCTGTTTCTAAGTCAGGTCGAAGTTATATTTCGGTTTGGTCAAACATTTTAATGCATGCATACCGCCATATTAATTCATGAACAGTCAACCTCCTACCGTACATCAGCTGCCCTGGACATCCGCAGCCATCGCTGGTGTTCAGGAAGATTTTCTACCAATTAGTGTTCCACACGTCTGCATTATTATTATTTTTTTTTAATATATGTATTAGAATATGATTTTTAGACTGTCTATGCATAGGTGTCCAACACCATACAGGTTCATTTCTGGGGGGCTTACGGATTCTTGAGATGGCTGATGTAAGTGGTTGACTGTTCATAACATCATATGGAGCCGTGCTTGAAGAGAAAATGATGTACCAAGGTGGAATGTTTCTTTTCAGTGGCTCTTAAATGCCCATGTTCCTTGATATTGTCTTATATGTAGTCTTTGAATGATTGTAACATTGAGAATCAAGGTCACGTGTGTCTCATTGCCCCTACTTGGGATTCTAGCAACATAGGAACAGGTTCCATCAGAGGACATTGTGTATTGGGTGCCAAAGGACTGGCTTTGTTTTATTGAATGTTGTTTTCATTGTTTTATTTCCACAGGAGATTGTATATATGTATATTTGTTACCAGCTGTTTATGTAAAAGTTTCAAAGTTAATAAAAATCGATTTTCCTTTTATTTCCTTGTTGACAGACCTATATTCCTTTTCATAGAGAATATGTCTACCCATGAGGCTTTTTTTTGGTTTGGATAACATTCAAAATTAAAAACTGCCAGAAAGTTTGGCTTTCTTTGCAAGTTCAGGGCGGGTGCACTAGACTTGCTTCTAGATGCCAAACCCAACTCAAATCCTTCCAATCAATTGTGTGTGCAGCAGACAGACAACAGACTAGACAGAGGTCAGATCAGGGTAAATTGCTAGATAGATTCTCCTTAATCCATTAGGCAGCCTAATGAAATGAAGTGAAGTATGTGCGTTTTCAATTTTAAGTACGGTAAAAATTGAGAAGTAAAAATGCATATAATTGTAATATATTAATAATCTAGCAAATTCAGAACAGTAAAATAAGACAATGGTTCACTCTAGACTTCATAGATCTATGCCTCAGATTGCCAACAACGCACAATCCGACGTAACGCAACGTCTAACTACAGAGGAGACTTGATGCTGCCGCTGCCAGATTTGAGCAGGCAAGCTAAAGCTAACTGGATTTCCGAAGATGGCGGCTTGTAGACGTGTTCCTTTTCTCTTGCTTTTGATGTACATCCTGCCGTATGTGCACCCAATTCAAGGAGACAACTCTTTAAACAACGGAGTCGCCAAACCCGCGGTTAATGCTGATAACTCTCCAAATCAAGGCGGAGGGCCAGGACCTGCAGCAGAAAATGCAGGACCCGCTGACAGGAGCCCGGTTGTTGGGGCCTCGCCTCCTCGTAGGCGCTCTACCGGCTGGAAGTTGGCTGAGGAAGCGGTCTGTCGGGACGACCTGACCAGGCTTTGTCCGAAACATTCCTGGAATAACAACCTGGCCGTACTTGAGTGCCTCCAAGATAGGAAAGAGGTAAGGTGGCCAGAAAGGTCGGAGCAATGTGTTTGTGGTGCTCTTATAGAAGCTAAGCCCCGAGTGTGTCTTCTTCAGCTGAACCACAACAAGCTAACGTAGCTAGCAAGCTAGCTAACGTTAGCGGGGCTAACTGTAAAACTACCCAGCTACCTATGTCATAAGATAATGTTCTAACGTTATCCCCCTGGTTTGCCAGCTCAACTGACTGTTTTTACAAACGATGCGATAGGTTAGTTTATCTAAAGTATTATATCAGCTGTTTTAAATCACCATGAATATTGGCGATACACAAAAAACTGTTGCCAGTTCTGCTCGCCATCGAGCAGGGCTACATTAACGTTATAGCGAGCTAGTAGATTGGACGTGGTTTGGTGGACTAATTGCTGTAATCTTTAGCTACAATTTAACGCTATCGTTACCAACTTCGATCCTTGGCTAACTGACTTCGGCGTACGAATTGGTCATCTTGGGCTGATGGGCTTATGGGTTAAGGGGAGCTGCTCTCCTAAAGTTGGTCTCGCAGTCTCACTACATCATACTGGTGCAGTGGCAATACCGTAGTTAACGTTAGTGCAGACGCGAGTTAGACACCAGTAACGGTATTATTTTCTGTCTAGTGTACGTGCAGCCACCTGGTAAAAGTGGTCCGAGTTCAGGGACCTCCCACTTTTGCCTGGGGCCGGAGAGGATAGAGTACCTGAGTGGTCTGGGTTGAAGTGATGATGAGTCACTTTCTGGTTGGAGTTGGTGAATGTGCTGTCTTGGCCAACTAAGATGATACACTGAACATAATATGGTTTGAGGAGAAACTAACCTGGGTTTCCCACAGGTTCTTTGGTTAGTTGGTGTGATGGCAATCTGGGCAGGCTATGATATGGAGTCGAGCACAAAAATAAACTCTACATTCCACAAAGCTACAAAGCTTTCAGTCTTTTATCATAGGTTCTCCTTAGGTTATGTACTGCATGTGGTGATGGCTGCAGGCTGAGACCAGCAAGATGCAAAGATGAGCAGTGGAAAGGGCTTTGTGCATGCAAGGCAAGAAACATTGTCATTGCGCAATTGTATCCGTCAGGGAACTTTGGGAAATCTATTTGTGGTGGGCCTGTTTGATTACGTGGAGGGCTACCACAAATACACATCTGCTAACACTGCTAACTCTTACTATCTGCCCTAAGTGAGCAATTGTGAAACTTAAGTCCTAGCAGTGAGTTCATCCTAAGTCCATTGTGGTTAAATGGATAGAAAATTCTTAGACCTCGTTCCAAAGCATTTGGAACTACTTCCCAGTATAGGCCTTCAGGCACACCCTTGACCCAGTCTTTGAGGGACCTTAGCTGCTCAGTTGGCCCAGAGCTGCTGCTGGTGGCGTGTGATGGTAAGTTTAGTCTTGGTTTTAGACACATAGTATTTTTCTCTGTCTCCAGCCTGCTCCCTGTCAGTCTCCTTGGTAGCTGTGGTTTTGTTTACGTGGTGCAGATCCAGAGAGTTAGGGAGGAGGCTTTGGAGCTTTTTGCCTCTTAACTGTGTCTAAAAAAAAAAATCACTGCTGTAGCTTACACTCATACATGCAACCTCTTTCTCTTTGTTTTTGTGCGCTGTCTTTTTATTTTCGTTTTTTCAGTCATTTAGCACATCTACTCTATATCTACCATATATAATTGTATTATTTAAAAAAAAAAAAAAATTTTTAAGTGAAAGAGGAAACGTTAACCCGCATTCACTAGATCTATGTGGAGTTGGCCTGGAGGGAATCAAACCCAAAAACGTCACATCACAAGGCACACAGCTGCCCCAGAATCCCACCAGCTGAAGCTTCCATTCAAACACTTTCTGACCCACAAGAAACACTTTCCATTTACACTGACAATAGTTTTCTGTTTATAGAAAATAGTACCACCCTCCCCTCCACCGACTGAGTGTTAACGGCTGACGTGTGTGTGTGAGATTGTGTTGGTTGTGTATTTCTTTTGTGGGAAAGCTGCGACCCATAGCTCTTGTGTGCATACTAGTGGAGGTCAAAATTGGATGTGGTCTGTTCTCTTGATTGGATTTGTGACCATTTTAACAATTTCCCAGCTCTTATCAGTGTCCTACTCGGTGTGTCAATTAGGACAAATTAAATGCCCTGCTCCTCATTGTAAGAGGTTTGCTATTCAAGTGTCCTCATTTTTCAGGTTCACTTGCTTTTAGGGCATCACGGAACTAGTGTGTTTAATGATCCCTCTTGGGTGAAATTTAGGTCTGATGGGTGGCTAAAAGATGTAGGCTATCTCTCGAGACTTCCTTGCTGCTGTCAGGTCAGTTGTTTTGAGTTGTTGTTCCCTCGGTCTAGGGCTGGTTTATATGGCCAAAATATCATATCACAATATTTTTCTTTGTTGTTTGACACTATAATGGTATTTGACAGTATTTGGTTTTCCAGTACAAATTACAATGCAATGACATCTTTTTGAATTGTAATAGGAATAGTCATGGTAATATTTTATTCAAAGTGGTCTTTTCTCATCCAATTTCCATCACAAATTCTTTATTACCGCTGCAATGTCCAATTTTATATAAATACTGGATTCAATAAAATATATATTATTGATGACGGTATTGTAAAAACCTTTTGTGTGGATCCATGATGGCACCTCCTAGCCCTGCCATAATCCTTTTAAAAAGGGGATGTTTCATTTTTGATGTTGAGCTGACCTGCATTGAAACGATGCCGTCTTCTCTATTGGGATCGGTGGCCTGGCCGTGACCACACAGTGATGTGCTGTGGATGTTATCATCTATTGGCAGTCACATCAAATGAGATGAGCAGTCTGTGACTCATAAGGTCTTGGAAATGGCTGCCATCCCTTTGTGGTCTCTTTACCGGGTTCTCTCGCTCTCTCTCTCTCTCTCTGCCAACCCCCTGCCCCCCGGTCTCGCTCTTTCCTTCACCCTCTCCTCAATAGAAATGGCCTTGAGGCCAATTTTCTTTTGACAGGACAAAGGGAGAGTTTAAGAGATGAAGTGTAGAGGAGTTATTTATGGGGCAGACCATCAGCTAGCCCCAACTCCGTCTCTCTGCAGTTTTGGAAAGGAGCTGGGTGACATCTGGAGAGAGGGCTGGCTCTGCAGACAGATGCCCCTATTGGAGGGTGCAGCATGGCCAACACTGACAGGCTATATTGTCAGTGTGTGATGCTGGGCGGGGGGTTAGCCTAAGCCGTGTTTTAAGATACGCCTATGTCATCATGTATCCACACAAATGTATGTGTTTTTATGAATTGAATCCAATATGTAAAAAAATAAATAAATACAAATAAAAATGGCATACCATACAAATAAACATACCACGGCAATATTGTTAAATAAAACTGCATGAAAAGGGTTTCACATCACCGTGTAATTTGTACGGAACCCCCCCACCCCCCAAACAAATATTGTCAAATGACTATACTGTCAAAAATAAGAAAAATACCTTGATATATGCTTGCCCTGCCCCAGTGTGAAGAGAGAGAGAGAGAGAGAGAGAGAGTGAGAACTTGACATTTTGATGGCTTTTGATTTGCTTTTGTGAGATGAGCAGACTTTGTAGTCTTTTTCTCCACGCAGAGTTAAAGTACTGTCGGAAGACACTACACTGCTAATGGACACAAAGCCCCAGGCTATATCTGGAGTCAGCAAGATTTAAACCCACCACATCTCCTACATCGTTTAATCTTCCTCCCTGTGTGAATTCTTGGGGGCACAAGGCGCTTATGAACTGCCAAGGCTGACAGAGACTATATAGATACAGGTGGCCACAGTGGAGCTGCTGTGTGACAAGCATGATGAGACTCTAGTTTACAATTTCCTCCTTGTGGAACAGTTCTGAGAGGGCTGATGGAAAGGTGTGATATACACAGGGACTAGCCTGAACTTGGAAGATACTCTTCATGTAGAAATATAGCCTAGATTCATGCAGCGC
>OMKL01143610.1:0-13362 GCA_900302295.1 Parasudis fraserbrunneri | reverse complement strand
GGGGGGGCGGGGGGGGACTATGTTCCAGTCTATCAAAGAAATACTGTGACTTGTTCTAGGCTTGCAACCAACGTTCTGGGCTATCTCCACAATGAACATTGTGGCATCTTGTTTGTCTTTACAAATATACATGTGATTCTTTGCTAATCCCTCCTCTACACAAGAGCAATGCTGTTTACACATCGAGGTAAATACGGAAATGCGCAGCTCGAGGCACACGGGCCAATCGCAGTGCTGGCAGTGCTGCATCACGCAGTTACATTTTTGGAGGTGCACACAGGCACACAGGTCCTTGGCCTATGCCGGGACCACAAACAACTCAGGCGGAGCTCCGGCGACAGTTTGACGTTCAAGTATGCATTGGATTTTAGTGCCTGTTTGAGTCAGAGTATACTGAGAATTACAGGGGCCACAAAATGGCATTGAGAATATGTTTCATTTCCATGATTTGACGTGTTTCTGTATGAAAAATGCTGTTGTGGCAGGACCGGATGTCAGGAGGTAGTTGAATTGAACATTACCCAAAGACAACAGCAAAATGGAGAGTACCACAGATGTCAGCCTTCACTCCATCATTGATGACCAATAGGAAGAACATATTATATGATCTGATGACGGCAGAGGGATTATTTTAAAAGCAATAATCTTTATTTATTTTATTTATATGTGCAGGATGGATCAGTGACAAAATGTTGCCCAAAATGTGTTATTACACCCGCGCACGCAGATCGCTGAGGGCAACGGTGGTGTTGTAATCACTCCTGTCCATGTGTGGTCATGTGCATCTGTCTGTGTCAACATCAGCCATAGGTGAAGGTGAAGTATTTACAATGTTCACTATTTGGCCAAATGATAAGGCTGGTCTGGGCAGAAAGCACAGCACTTTCTCATTGCACTATTCTCTATGGCTGACTACTGAGAACACAGAGTTCATCCTCATTCAGTGCATTGAAATAGCAAGAAAATACATTGATTTTGGTTGTTTTCTGGTGTACTGACTCACATGAAACATCACTGAATGCATTTCAATCCATATAGGCTATGCTGTTGAATTGAAAAGGGTCAATACATTTTTGTCTGTGACAGAAACACCACTGAGTGTGGTTAGTTTGTGGCTGTACTGCAGTTTGTTTGAGCTCAGTGATGGGCTACTGACATAGTTGACGTTAACCAGATGGGGGAGAGCAGCACTTACAGGCTTTGCCCGCTCGCTCACAGGTGTAGGCATCTCTTGTGAGTGCCATTCTAGTTTTATCATACAATGGCACATAGCTGTACAGTACATCCAGGCATATGAGGAAACAAGATGTAAAAGTAGCTTTTCAATTCATGGGCTTTTTAATGTCCATCAAAGCGGGGCAGGCTTCAGTTAAATTTCAATTCAATACTGAAATACTGAAAAACCTTTGGCAAGAGAAGGTTGTCATACCCAATGAATTAAGACATAATTAAGAGTGAATGCTCCATCATAAGCATATGAACCACAGTTTTGACTCATTCTGAATAGATCAAATTGAAAGTGGACTAATATCAACCCTGTATCACATCAAGTTCAACCCAACAACTTTGAAACGCTGCTGTTAGCTAGATATTCTGCGAGTCAGTCATCTTGCATGTCAATATGTGGGCTATTTAGAGCAGAGGCAGAGAAGAATAGGTTAATTCTAGGCCAAGGTAAGCCCTACCTACATGGCTCGCCTCTGGCTGTAGGCCTTTCATGTCTGGGTCTGCTTCTGGCTGAACTGAAACACACTGCATTTCCCGTTTGTGACGTCAGACTGCACTTCCTTGTAATTATACGTGGGTGCCACAGGCAGGAAATTCCCAACACAGACTTGAAACAAAGTGATGGGGTGTGAGAGAGAGAGGGTTTGTGGGTGGGGATGAGGAGTGGGATGATGATTGAAATACCTGTCTTCATGTGGGCTACATTTTTCTGTTGTTGTTTTTTTTTAGGCGAAGATACAACAAATGCAGACAGGACTACGTCTAACAACCAGAAAGCACACACAGACACAAAACACAGAAAACTTGAATCATTCTCTTGTTCTGAATGGCTCTTCATTCAACACATGAAACGCCACTGATGTGCTGCTCGATAGGATACCACCCACATAATTATGTCAACAAATTACAAAAACATATTACAAATATCACAGCTGAGTTGTAGAACATCTAGTGAACAGCAGTGTTTGAAAAATACCTTGGTGAAACACTATTGGATGAACAAGAACATTATTAAACTTTTCAGCCTATCGCAGTGTTCGATGACCCTGCCATGTTACTAGTTGTCACTCATTCATGATTTTTTCGGGACATTTTAAAAAGGGGATGGCCGGAGATTTGCGAGATAGAGCCCAGTACCGGAGCGCGGTTGACAAGTTGACTTTGTTCTCTGCTAGCTTGTTATGATCATAATGTCTTTACAAACTTAAAAACTGTATTTATCATGTGAATTTGGCGATAAGAGTTTCATATGCTGAAAGCTAAGACTTATTTGAAATCAGATGAAATCCTGATGGCCCTGTCATGTTACTATAAGCAGTTCATTCATGATTTCAGAGACACCTGTAGTATAGAGGAGGGAAGGAGAGCAGCGTTGCCCAGTACTAATGTTATGACCAAAGTACACTTTTACAAGCTTCAAAACTGTATTTATCATCTGAATTTGGCACTAAATGTTTCATATGCTGAAAGCCAAGACTTTATTTGAAATCAAAATGACCAAAACTTGAGATGTTGACATAAATCCACGTTTATCTAGAAACGAGCTGTTGCGATATCTATATCTGATTTTGCGCGCCATATATGTGAAGTTGGCAAAGTTCCAGTTTAGCCATTCTGATTTTGGCCATTAAACCTACTTCTTGAATCAATACTGTTGCATAGGCTATATACATACCATCAGCATTTTAACTTTTTCTTGCAGTTGTAAGCTATGCATTCCACTCCAATAGCAGCAAGCCATATATTGCAGACATCCAGGGATCAATTTACTTGATACACTCTACCCCTGCCCCTCAAATATGACAACACAATTCTCACACAGAAAGCCTGATTCAATTCATGTGTTGCATCAAACTTCTTAGCCATCATCCGCTGCTTTGACTGGTTATTTAAGTAGACTCTTCTTGTTCTCCATGAACTCCACTATGCAAGGAATGTCCATATGTCATTTCTGTATCGCCGATTCCACTCAATAAAAGTTAAAACCAGACCACAATCTTGGATAGCGCCATCAGTCTATGAATTCAGATGATATATACTTCAATACCTGCATTGCCTATTTCTCGCCTCAAATGATTCATGTTTCACTGCAATCTTTAGGTGACAATCAAAAGTTCATGCAAAAACATGGCGGCCTATAAATAGCCATGCTGGCACATAGAATCATGCTTGGCGCGATCTACAGGCCGTGTTGGCTGCTAACACAATGTCAACACAATCGACTGGCATCATCTACAGGCCGTGTTGGCTTTTACCACGTTTGGCTGTCAAACACATGGATGTTTCACAACACAATGGAAGTGAATGAGAAAGTGTGGTTGAGCAAACATAGAGATCCAAAAATTTACTATTTGTTTGCAAAGCCCTACATGGTCGTACTCCTCTGTACATTACTGAACTTCAGTCCCCGTACTTGGGGTGTAACAATACACATATTTGCAGTGAATAGTTTGGTATTGGGTTCACAGTTGAGTGCTGTTGAACCTAACAAATTAGCTCTACATAAGTAATTAATAACAAGGCTTATTGTTAGTAGATATAAATGATGGCATAACGTGGTGGAAAAGTGTTAATTTGTTGACTACTGACGCGACTGTGCATTAAGAGGCAGCACTGCGTGAGGCGAGTGGCTGGCAGAACATCCCTCTCCTCCTCTGTTTGAAAGCACTGCTCAGTCTGTGCTGATTTCACACCAGTGACGTTCAGGTAGCCCAAACCAGCAGCAGCCCTGGAGCTACCTGTAGGAAGACACCAAAATGGCTGGTGCTGACAAGCCATGACTTAGAAGATCCCCAGTATCCTTTAGGTCTTCTGTTTGGGAGCATGCCAGTTTCAATGTGTACTATAACGGTGATGGCCAGCGATTGGTTGATAGACTGGAGCACACAGATCATCTTTAGTTTTCTCTATTAGGTACGAGAATGACTAATGTTTCAACGCAACAGTGTCTCCTTCTTGAGAGACTACACTCTGAAGAAGACGCTGTTGCGTTGAAACATAGTGATTCTTGTACCTAATAAAGAAAACTAAAGATGATCTGATGTTCCAGTACTCTTCTCTTCAATTCTCCAGTCCTATTCTGAGAAGCACAGGGCCTTCATCTTCATTAACAGGTTGAAGCACATGTACTCCTTTCCTAGTTTGGACCGGTGGATAGAACATAAACCTACAATGTAGCTAGCCACCTATGCTAGCTTGGCTAACTATTGACAGGAATACACACCACAACCACCGCTTTCTCGCATCAGCTGATCTGGCAGACAGTCAGTTGACGCACTCTGTATCAATAGAGTGACGTTACAGTGAACTTGCAGTGCTCTAGCTAGATTTAAGGAAGTAAAATCATTCTGTTGAGCAAAAATCTTAGTCACGATTGAGCTAGCAAAGGTGTTGTGTTTCGATGTTTAGAGAGGCAGAATTGATTCGATTTGCGATACCCATTAAGTGTTAAAGTTAACATAACAAGCTAAAGGCTGTTTGCCTTGCCACCAGCAACTAGGTTAGAATGAATTGATGTAAAATCCCAAGTTAGCCAGGCATGCCATGATGGCACTGACAAACTGATGTCAAGTTAGTTTTACATTGGATATTACATATTAGGTAGATTCATTTTCAGAAAAAAATTTAAGGGCACATAAATGCATATATTTATAATCAGCAGATGATAAAGAGACTCATAATAACTTATGCTATTTTACAAGCCTGGAAACAACTTTAATCTGTTTAAATTAAGTCTCATTCATCCAGTAGCCAACTGAATGTTTTTCTTTTAACCGAGGTACTCTTGAGTAACCGGGTCATGATTTCATGGCATTTTGAGCACCACAAACGGAGTGCCATTCAGTGAATTGTGAACTGCCCCTTTAACCGTGTCTGACCTTGTCTTATTTGCCTTCACGTGTGTGGTTGTGGGTTTGTCTTTCCTCTGTCTGTTTGGCTTTTAAAGCTAACCCTTACCCTATAAATTAAGTCAACTTTACTTGACAAAAAAAGAACAGAGTGAAATGGTGTAGGCAGACCATGTCTTGGTTGCTTATTCAGTAATCCCTTTTTTGTGAAAACCCCTTTAATTGGGTGGCCTAAAGCTATCTACAAAGAAGAGTAGAGGGTAGCGTGATAAGAGAGTGGAGAAAGTGACTCAGTTTATCAACAGACCAAACACACCTACTCTCCCAACTAGAGCTATATTTTTGGAGACTCACTGAGGGGGATTTCCCAGGCTGAACATAGTACAGATTGTCTAGTATACATGCACATTTGTGATGATTGTGTGTGTGTGTGTGTGTGTGTGTGTATATGAGTGTTTGTGCAAGTGAGTGAGTGAGTGAGTGAGTGAGTAATTTACTAGGTCTTCCTGTGTAACATATAAAGTATAACCCTACTCTGAATATATATATTTTTTTAAACAAGTAACTTTGGTTTCTACTCAGCGATCCAGGCGACAAGTAATTTTCTTTTTCACAAGAGCTAAACAGCGTGTTCAACATGCCGCAGAGAAATTTTCCTAGAGGCTTCCAAGGAATGAGGGGGAATTCCTGCTTCCGCTTGTTGGGAGCTGGATCTTGCGGACTGCTCTCCCTCCAATCAACATATTCGTTACATGAAACCCTCGTAACTTCAAATTGTCTGTAATGTGGATGCAAAGTTTATATTAAGGATACACCAATACCAATCTTTCACTGCCAATACCAATTCAACTTAATGAGGTATTGATTAGCTGAACCAGGAGTGCTGGAGGTGGAATTTAACAAATTCATGTGGCCTTGTACATAGACTGGCTGGGGTGCCTCAATGAGTTGTTTGGCAGCCAAACCTGTAATCTTCTAGCCCTCTAACAAGATATCAAAAACTTTTTGGAAACCCCAAGAAATTCCTGTTTCTTTTTATTGTATTAATGTTGATTTGTATTTATTCTTATGTTGTATCGTGTTTTTCTGAGCAAATAATATTAACTGCCCAGATAAACATATAAATACTGTAGCTTTAAACTTCTCAGGTGGCCTGAGACTTTTACACAGTGCAGCCATTGACACTAACGGCTGCCTGATTGACCGGGTCAAGTAAAAAAAAAAAAATATATATTGTGGCATATGGAGTTTCTGGTTGCCCGCACGGGGGAAGTGTTGTTGTTTTTTAGTTTTTTTGAGTGTTTTTAGAGTCTGGGAAGCAACCTTCTTTCGTTCACTGTTCACACAACATGAGATATAGAGACGGCAGACGAGACGGCAAAATCTGCTGCACTGGATATAACAAAGAACATTCATTCATTGCTTGCCAGTAGCCTATTTTGATATAGTCATTGTGTTTGCATAATATAATGTTGTAATTCACCCATATATGTTAAATAAAAAAAAAAGATCTGTCAATTGTGTCATGGGTTTCAATGCAAAAACAAGACTTATCAATGGAAGGCTCGACAGTGAGCTACAGTATTACATGATGTGTCATGTTTTTGTTGTTTTATTTTGTATATGTTTGAATAAAAATATATTACTATTTACATCTGTGTATTATGACTTGATTGTTCATTCCTGTAACTTTTACTCAAACTTCCATCTTTTTCAACTGAAATTGGCTGAGTAAGGAAACACCCTCAGCATGCAAGTAACATAAAAAGGTAACAAAAAAAACCAGTTGAAATTTAATGAATAAGTGTGCTAATGCATCAAACAATGTTAAAATGGTAATTCAAATTTGACCCATTATTATTTATAACGGACAATTTGATTTTTTGGGCAAGTGAACATGACCTTTGAGCAAGTAGAACATCGCCTGTACTTGACCGATGGGCAAGTGCTTTTGTCAATGTATATACAGTATATTATATATACAGAGAGAGAGAGAGAGAGAGAGAGAGAGAGAGAGAGAGAGAGAAGGCCCTTGGGTGACTGTCAACCTACATACCAAGTTTGAGCCAGATGGAATGAGAAATGCAGGAGTTATCACAGTTACCGACAGAGACTGATTGACATGTGAGTGATTATAATACCCCTTCTGCACTTCACACATGGATGTAAAAATACATAGTTGTCAACCTAAAAATAAGAGTTCTTCTCAATTCCTGGAAAAACCTTCTGGAGAAACATAGTATTTTCCCTGCGTTTTGGTCTCCCGTCCACGCAACAATGGCATATTAGGTCGCTGGAAACCAGCTTTTGGAAAACGCCTTCCAGAGTGGAGATTTTTCAAAACTCTGTTTTGTCTTGAGGACAGGTGAAAAAAGAGCTTTTGGAAAATGCTGACATCATGACCTCAACTTACACCTGGCATTGTTGTTTGAACCTACGAGCAATGGCAGGCTACCGGTTTGTTTACATGTGTTCCGGTACTGTTAGGTTTAACTGCATGTTTACAAGGCAACCTAGTAACTTCATCATTCAACTTCAACTTCTTCATTACACCGCCGTGCGGAGGCATATAAATATATTCGCGGTCCTAATGTTCTTCTGTGGTGTTCGACAATTACGTTTTATGAGACACTATCGTGACCTGCTGGCCTGGCATACTTATGTGAGCATTTAAATCATTTTTGCGTTCTCGTGCGGACAGAGAGATTTCCTAAAACACCGTTGGTATGGACAGAAATCTTTTTGAAAACAGAGGGTGTTTTCAGAAATATTCATATACGTGTGGACAGGGCCCAGGTGTCACATGAGTGAATAAAAGGTTGGGGGGATGGGGGCTACAGGTTATCATGTGCTATACTCAGGTCTTCTGTCATAAACAGAAGTGTTTATGTCTTTTATATATCATGTGTTTGAACACACATGGCCATGCACAGCTGAACTACAAACACAAGTACTCACACTTAAGATGTTCCTGTCACATGTACGGCATTGGCAATGGTTTCTGTTACATCTGAATTGATAGGCACACACTCCCATTTCGCTAAACATGAACGAAACGAGCGAGCACAGGGCGAGTTTGTCATCAACAATGAGACCCTGGCGTAAGGCTCGTTTATAACAGAAGCCCCGTCTCCAGAAAACATCTAAGGTCTTTATTTCAGATGAGCTCCAGGAAGTGTTACCTTGACAGTGGGGTAGGACTTCCTGTTCTTCTCGCTGGAGGCGCCAGGTAGTCCACCGTGAGATGGCCCCTCACAGCCATACCGAAACCGGAATCCCCTCTGGTGAAACAGGTACATGCACGCGGTAAATATGTGGACCGATGTCAAATTTAAATTATGCAATAAGGCTGGTTTAATAGTTGACAAGCCTGAACAGCCATATTGTCCCCCTAATAATGTATCAAAGACTCTTGGCTACCTCTACTCAGACTGTGTTGCGTTGCAGCCTGGGATCTCCAAAACGTTACCTCTTCAGGAATGAGGACAGACAGATTTTCAGACGGATGTCTGTCTACGCATTGTTGACATTACCGTATTAGCCCAAATATAAAAAGACAATGTTTTTTCCTGCAAATTACAATTGAAAAAGTGAGGTTGTCTAATATTCATGCTCTAGAGATTGGAGGTGTCGCAGTAAAGACAGATTAACTTCCCAGTGAGCTAGTATGACATGTTTGGTATCTATGGATTCCTCTTGATGACTAGCTTCATATGATACAGCTTCTCGCTACTTTAGAAACTGAGCTCGCTATGGCCTTAAAAAGACAGTAATGTTGATGACAGATTATTTTCAGAGGGCTAAAAGTAGGCCAAGTTAACCAAGGACTGAGGAGGAGAATAATTCCAATTTTAAGATAATGGTGATAAATGAGGCAGTCTAATTGAAATAGAATCTATGGTTCTATTTTTCACTTTGAGATGGTTAAATTATGTTAGAAATACACCTTCCAGTAGGCTACATTTTAATTTTATTGAATTTTATTTCAATAAACATAGCCACAATGAAAACAATAGTCACAAGAACACGAGTCCATTAAATGTTATTGCTACAGTTTGTTGAGGGCAGTGATGGCTGAGGGCACAAAGCCCTTACTGTAGCGTGCTTTTTTACAGATCAGAGATCTGTATCTGTGGCCGGACTGGAGTAGAGTGAAACATCAGTGGAGTTCAGGGGGTGGCTGGGGTTGTGTGCTATGTTGAGTGCTTTGCGTGTGATGGCAGTGTTAATGAGGGCTGGCAGTGTGTGTGATTTGGAGGAGTTTGTTCCTGTTGGTGACAGTGAGCATGGTGAAGCAGCATGTGGAACAGCAGAGGAGGATGGATTATATGATGTTCCTGTACAGGAGGAGCAGAAGGTGGGGTGTGACTGAGAGTGCCCTGAGTTTCCAGATGCCAGAGAGCCTCTGTTGGCAATGTGTGTATTTGCAGGCCTCATATTTAAACAAGACAATTTCATTTAAAGGATATATATCAGCTAACCTTGTTTTATTCAATGTGTTAGTATTACTAGTATTATTTGATCTTCAAAAAATCTTTTTGAAAGAAACAATGTAGAAAAAAGGGGGGTTGTCTTATATTCAGACCAATATGGCATGTGAAACATGAAATAATACAACGTTCTCAATTCAGAGGACAATGGAATTTGTCCCTCAATTCGAGCAAAAATGTATAAAAGTCACTAAAGTTGGAGTTACGCGGTTTTCAGGCAACACCAGCGATTGGGATCCTGAGAAATATTTGGGTTGTCAACAGTTGGGCTTACCTGTTTAGGCTGTTCGATGATTTGCAGGAATGGGCCATCAGCTGAAAAGATAGAAAAAACATGAAAAATCTCGTCATTAATTATCCAATATTGTGAGAAAGTAAACACCAATAAGATCGAGCTCACAGCTAGTTGTTAATTGTGAAATCAAGGTGATGCAAAGGCAAGGCAAGGCAAAATATCCACCCTGAAACACAAGTCCCACATATTGTTATTCATCTGTTATCCATACGCAATGGATAGGGCACGGTGAGTTGAGGTCTCACACCCAAATGAGGTTTATATTCCAGTATCACAAATAGGTCTGTTTCAGAATTTAAACCTCATTTAGGCACAAGAGCTCACACAAACATTTTATGGGTCAGCCCAATGTCAATGCCCCATTCATTGTTCATTGACCAGTCCCAGATTGTACATCCAGGTGGCATTACAAACTAAGGTTCTCTCCGATTTCTAGCTTTAGGAAAGAGGTACGTGTTCACAGATGTTGAACTGAGCTGTCCTGAGCTGTCCTGGGGCACAGGAAGAACATCATGCAAACTCATAAAAATGTCTCTTTTCTTGCCTGCCGAGTCCTGTCCACTGCTGAACTGTGTATCTTATATACACTGGGCACTTGACTTCGACATTAGACCATTTTTGTGAATGAACACTATGTGTCATGTGTTGGCGGCCTAGCTATGTTTCACCCATATCAATTGAAACAGGCCCCACCCGCTAGCAGGGCCGCGCATCCTGCAAACGCATCCTGGATTGACAAAACATGCACACACGGTGTCAATGTGTAGCTGATGCATGGTGGAAACGATTGAAAAGGCACATCACCAACACAGAAAGTTGTTCACTGGCAAAGCCTTTGACCTTGTAGAAGAAACCTTGCTCCTGACATAAACCAAGTAATGGAAATCTCCAGGGTCTAGATGAGCTGTGTCTGGTGAGTTTGGCACAGTGGCTAGCTTACCGCCTCATGCACGAATTCACCTAAAACATTATATATTCATTGGCTTCCTACTATGATTCTGGGTGAGGTAGAATATAATGCATTATATCTACATACAACTCATAATTTGCCGTTTCATTCTGTATATGGCATGTCACTGTAGCATTAGGCATTAAGATTTTAGGGCTGAAAAGTAAGCAGAAAATGTCTCGTGTTGTGGTGTCACTTTAAGGGATTCTCTCTCACCAAAGTTGGTGAGGCTCAATTCCACCTCCGTGGTGTCACAGAGGATGCCACAAAATACTACCATGTTGTTGCGGCGTTGGATTCCTCCACCACCCGCCGTGTAATGGGACTGCTGAGAGAACCGCCGGAGGAAGGTAAATACGCGGCTCTCAACATGCTGGAGAACATGCTGGCGCTGCTCGGCTCGGGTGACGCGTCATTTTTGTTCATTCAGCTTTTTCTGCATCAGCTCCCACCTCCGGTGCGCACTGCCTTGGCCAGCTCGCCGTTCGTGCGAACCAAGGATTACCAGGGGTTGGCGGAGGAAGCCGACAGGATACTACTAGCCATGCGTCACTACAGTGTGCATGCCATGCTTCCGACGGGGGAGACGGCAGCAGCCGCTGTAGCTGCGGTGTCCGATCGCCGGAGGGAGGACACAGGGCTGTGTTTTTTTTCATCGCCGGTATGGTATCAAGGCCAGACATTGTGAGCCGCAGTGCTCTTTTTCCAACCAGGGAAACGCCAGGGCCGGCGCTCATTAGCAGCTGTGAGTGCTGGTGCTACGGATAGGCTGCTGTTCATAGAAGACAATGTGTCCAGTAGGCGCCTGCTGGTAGATTCGGGCGCCCAGCGGAGTATCCTGCCAGCTTCCGTCGCGGACGGCTTGGGTGGCAGCCACGGCCCCCCGCTGGACGTGGCTAACGGGACTCCTATTCGCACCTTCTGCACCAGGTCAGTTTAATTGGGATTTTGTTATGGCTTCAGTCCCTGTGCCCATACTGTGCGCGGTTTTTTTGTGTGCCCACCGACTTTTGGTGGACGTAGCTAACCGCTGATTGATTGACGCGGCTTCGTTTGCCACTTACCCCTACACTTTGGGGGGGGCGGGGCAGCTCGCCCTCGCCAACATCCTCACCACGGGGGATGTGTACCAGCAGCTTCTCGCCGATTTCCCCACTCTGACTGTGCCCACTTTCTCTGCCGAGGTCGCGAAGCATGGGGTGGAACATTACTGTATATCCCCACGACTGGCCCGCCAGTTTTCGCACGTGCGCGTCGCCTTGATGGCCACCTGGCAGCCTCTGGCCTTTTTCAGCAGAACAATGCGTGACAACGAGAGGAAGTACAGCACGTTCGACAGGGAGCTCCTGGCCCTTTTCCTTGCCATGCGGCATTTCAGGTTCGGCAGTTCACCGCTTTCGTGGACCACAAGCCTCTGACTTTTGCCATGGCCAAGACCACCAAACCGTGGTCAGCGCGGCAGCAGCGCCAGCTAGCTGCTATTTCAGAATTCACCACAGACCTACAGCACGTGGCAGGAAAAGACAACCTGGTGGCTGACTGCCTCTCTCGGGTGCGCGTCAACACTGTGCACCTGGGTGTTGACTACGAGGCCATGGCAGCTGACCAGTGCACGGACTTGGACATCCAAGCATTCAGGACGGCTGAGACGGGACTGAGACTGGAGGATGTGGCGTTCCAGGACAGGAAGGCCACACTCCTCTGCGATGTCTCCACGGACCAACCCTGCCCGATGGTCCCCACTGGCTGGCGCCACCGCCTTTATGATGCCATTCATGCCCTTTCGCACCCAGGGGTGAAGGCATCGGTTAAGCTAGTGGGGGCTAAGTTTGTCTGGCCGGGCCTCAGGAAGGACGTAAAGGGATGGACAGCCTCTTGTGTGGCATGCCAGCGTCCCAAGGTGCACCGGCACACAAAAGCCCAGCTGGAGCAGTTTCTCATTCCGGAGGGGCGTTTCGACCACGTTAATGTGGACCTGGTGGCTCCGCTACCCCCCTCCCATGGGTTCACTCACCTCCTTACGATGGTGGACAGAACCACCAGGTGGCCGGAGGCCGTGCCCCTGTCATCTACCACGTCGGCTACCACGTCGGCCACTCTCACAAGCAGTAATTGGGTCGACCGGTTGCCATGGGTCATGCTAGGACTGCGCTCGGCCCCGAAGGAGGATCTGCAGTCCTCTTCTGCCGAGCTCGTATTAGGCCAGCCAGGTGCCACAGCTCCCTGGTCTGCTGCAACTCATCGGTTGGCCATCCGTGACGCCGCCAGCACTTTCGCCCCTGTGCCTGCACATCACTGCATTCCCCAGTCCTACATCCCGAAGGACTTGATGTCAGCCAGCTATGTGTTCATCCGCCACGATGCTCACCATTCTCCGCTCCAGTCTCCGTATGAGGGGCCCTTCCGTGTCCTGGAAGCGGGACCCAAGAACTTTGTTGTGGACAAAGGGGGGATTCACGAGCGGATTTCAGTGGACCGGTTGAAACCTGGATGACCGGATGGGCCCGTGGAGTTAGCTCAGCCCCGACGACGCGGCCGCCCACCCAACTCCGC
>OMKL01143583.1:0-10270 GCA_900302295.1 Parasudis fraserbrunneri | reverse complement strand
TATATATATGGATTCTGTTGCACCAATTTACAGTGAAGACATGTCTCCCTCATATTGTACAGTAGGGCTGTTGGAGCAAATTTCGGGAGTCGAATATAATTCGAATAGTAAAAATTGTATTACTAATCGAATGCTTTAGTTACTCTTCGTGGGCATGACAAAGATGCTTTCATGCTGCTTAATACTGCTTGCTACTTCGACCCAACGAGACCAACAGCAGGAGATACGTGAGAAAGTGAAAGGGGAGCTGACAGTTATTGCGGCCTATTTAAGGAACATCCACTTCCATTCAGCCAGCAATCAGATAAGCAGGTCATAATCACTCTCATGTCAGACTGAAAAAATATAGAGATGGGCCAAAACACACATAAACTTCTTTTCAACGAATGGCGGGTCTCGTCCAAGCACAATGAAGCCCCTTATGGTGCAAAATATCTCCGCACCGATAATGCGATTTACGCAGGTGACAGACGGTGGTCTCAGTTAGACAGATTTACGCACAAGTGTCAAGCTCACCTCCCCAGCTGACCATCCTGGATGAGTCGGTACAAGCGAATGACAGCAAACCTTAAATAGAACGCTGTCTCATGCACTGTTAATGTTAGTAACAGTTTTTATTTTTCATATCAACCGCATCATGGAAGACACAATATGCAAACACTATTAGAACAAATATCAAAATAGACCAAGGCCACTGATACTAAATCATAGGCTTACATTTTGATATAATGAATTCCATAAGGACATGCGTAAATAATAACACCAAACCAGACAATATAGGAAATGGTCATGAGAGACACTGGACGTATTCCACCTTTGGAATGTAGTCTGTATCGCGCAGTCAAAATGACTATCTTGAGAAACTTAAATCCAAGGATATGTCAGAGGTCTGAATGGGGAGTAGCGCAATTTACCATAGTATCACGGTGCGCGCACTTAAATATCTCAAGTCGGAATCGGTCCCCAAGTGCCTAAGCTTAATTATTTTTTACTTAGCAAGAAAGAAAATGTTTATTGGTAACGTTGGGATGCCCTCTAGTGGACAGAATGTATAACAAACAGTGACATTGGCAATGTATAAGCCTGTGTATACAGTGTATAGGCACATAGTAAATATTAATAATTTGACTACATTTGAGCATTAAAAAATCTAATATTATTCTAATATGAAAAATAATAAGGAATTACATTTGAATGGGATTATAGAGGAAGATTGACAGCTCTACTCTACAGTCCTGCTTCCTTCCAGAGGTACTGGAACTCCTCTGACACAGTCCCCCACCAACACTCCACACCTCATTAACATGAACAACTGCATAATAACATTCCTCATTGTGACTCCTTAAACCACAAAGTACACACACACACACACACACACAAACAAGACAGGCTAGATCATTCACAGCAGTGTCCAAACAGATTACACCGCACAAGACAAACAACAACAGTGCCTAGAATGTTAAGCAGTGATGAAGGGATATACTGTAGAGAAAGAAAATAAATAACGTTAGGGGGAACAATCTGCATGGGACGACAACTGGTACAGCCACGAGTGGAACTGCAACTGACAAGACCGAGATTGGTTTGTTTATCAAATCCGCATGGACAGTCTTCCGAGAAAGCATTTCATTTTCTTTCTTTCTTTCTTATTTTTTTTTTTATTAATAAGCTTTTTTCATATTCCTTAATGGAATAATTCTAGACATTGGAATCTAAAGTTCTCACACAAAACATTTTATTTCAAGAGAATTTCATTACAACAAAAGCCTTCAATCCTTCTCCTTCTGCAATAACAGCAGTCTCCCTGGGGAGAAAAGTATGAAATGCAGTGTTGAAATGAGAATATTTCACCTAAAACAATTACAGGGCAATTTGCAAAGTGCTGTATAGAGCAATCAGCAATCACTCTTTTTAAAAGTCAGGGAGAAAAAAAAAAAAAAGAGACTTGGTTTTGATGTAGTGAATTTTTTTCTTTGTTCATTGGTAAAAAGCTTTCCTCTGCTCCACGCCAAGCAAAGATTGTTGTATCGCTGCCAGTCAGGTTTGGCCATCTGTAGATGGGAGTGTACATAAGGGCAGAAGCATCATGTCTGATGAATGGCAGTGGCATCGTGGAGCCAAGCCACTGACGCCAGACCAGACTGCTTCATTTTTCTGTTCTTAGTTTCAAATTAGAACGGACATCAGCAACGACCTTCAGACATCAGCGCGGCCGATATGCTGACTGGGCTGCGTCGCGGAAACACGCCACTGATCAAGATTTATAGAGTGAAGCTACAGCGTATGTCAAAGAGTGACGGGGTCCCATCGACAGCAGAGTGACACGCCAAATTAGTTTGTGTGAGGGCACTTTGGTCGCACGTTTCAGCGTGCCTGTAAGTGCGCTGTGATGCCTGTTTGTATGCAAGACAGAGAAAGAGAGACGAGACCGAGAGAGAGCGAGAAAGACAGAGAGAGAGAGAGAGAGAGAGAGAGAGAGACAGAGAGACATCACCGTCAAGCGAGACAAAGTGTTAGGAGAATGAGGGGACGTATGGGTGTCAGAAGGGTGCTTATGGTGCAGAACACTAATAAGGAGAGCGTCAACAGGACAGCGGGAGCAGATCCATTCTCCTCCGGGCTCCATCTTGGCAGTACCTGTTATAAACTTCCTTGGCTGTCGTGCACAATTGCTTCTGTAATTTAAAAAGGTCAGCGTGGCTCTTGTGTAATTCAATATTCTCATAGTGCTGTATTAACCACATATTTAATCACCTCGGGTGGTGTGCGGGCTGAATACAGAGTGTGAAACCTGCAATACAACACAGCGCCCAGCAGGACTGTCATCTGACCCAGCAGTGTGATGTAGAGGGGAAAGGTTATTCCTGAGTATAGGGCTTTTAATTTAGCAGAAATCTAGCAAGAAAGAAAAATGGAATCTCGACATACTGTAAACATGGAATCATGTGGAATTAGGATGGAAGGTTAGGAATTATGAGGGGGGAGGAGGAATAATCAGTTATTTGAGTAATTATATCCCCGAGCTTCAATTTGAATCTTTTCAAATTTGCAGTGCACATTTATGACCCATAGAGGAAGAAGACTATTGATTTTGGTGAACCCATGACCTTTCCTCTAGTGCCACCATCAGGCCGAACCTTCAATTTTAAAATCTTTTTATCTCCTGATTCGTTAGTCATACAGTCATGAAACTGGTATCCAGAGATGTGTCTAACTTTGCCATGAGAACCTACTGTATGAAGTCCACCATACTGGAATTTCTGCCATCTTGAATTATTGGAAAAACACTTTTTTCCCTACTCTCCCTTGCCTGTTCACTTGATTCTCACCAAACTTGCTGTGTGGAATCTGGGGACTAACATCTTCAAATGTGTCATTTAGATAATTGACATATGACCATATGACTGCCAGATCCAGTCAGATTTCAGAAAAACACATGGTAAACAGGAAATGATTCATTACTTGTGAATGCACTGTCCGATTTTCACTAAACTTGACAAATATGTTTGCCTTACAATAGCAAAGAGGCCCGTGAAGTCATCTTGCCCCATGGTGGCACAATTCTCATAAAACTAAAAACATTAACTACACCTGAACGGCTCGGATTAGGGGCGTGGTCAAAAGGTGGATTGAGAATGCGGGGATATACCCTCTGTTGGTCACTGACAGCACATGTCTAATTTCTAACTGGAAATAAATGAACAGAAACTAAATTAAGCACCATTGTATCGTAAAAGGGGACGAGGCTGTGAGTGTGTGTGTGTGTGTGTGTGTGTGTGTGTGTGTGAGGCTGAAATTGTTCGGCTGAACACCAACTGAATGATTGTATCTGCTTTGTATTGCCGTGACAGAAGTCAGGCTCAGACCTGCAGGCATTAGTTCAAGTTTTTGTCATGCTGTGTTCAGATCTCAAACCATTAAGAAAGAGAGAAAATGTGTGCAGTTTCCAGATCGAGTTTTATATCTGAACTGTCTAAACACACTGTATGGCAAAACCCAGGGCGAAAAATGCCTCACATAGGGTTTGATTTTGTTAGCTAGATAGATAGTTTCAACTGTGGAATACATGGAGACATGTTGCTATCTAAAATAGACAGTGAGGATTCTGTCATTGTAAGCAGATGCAATGATGCAGTAGAGGTGATCGTGGCTTCAGCTACGTTTCCTGTTCTGGATAAATGTTTTCTCTTACATTTACTGTAGATTGAGTATTACACAATTTAGCAAGACCAACGTTACCTGAGGTCTATACAGAGCAGTAGAGTGCGTGTTGCATCTCAGGCAGGTAAAGCAGGCCCTCTGCAGAGGGTATAACGGTAAATTAAATGACTCCCCATCTCCACCAATCACCAGGCAATTTATCCACTGCTGAATTATCTACAAATAAAAGGCACATAAATGTAGTTCATTATGCAAAAGGATTGTTAAAACGGGAAAATTACACTAGTCACAAATCCAGCACCGACAGTGGAGCCAATGGGGAAAAAGCTAACTGGATTGAATGTGCTCATCAGTAAAAATGTACAATAGCCATGCCCACTTCCTCCCTCCCCTACACTCAGCAATCACAGACAAGAAAGCGCAAAGATGCTGATTACTACTACCACCACCTCCACCGCCACCGCCACCACCACAAAGAAAAGTAATTCAATGGATAGGATTTTAACCCGTATCTTCTGGATTTGAGTGGAATGCGTGCAGCTCTGCTGCTCGGCTGTTTCAGGAGAAACTGTGTATGTCTGAGATACTGAAAGTAAATATGGCCAATAACCTACTGCGGTATGAATATCAGAGCCATGGAGAATACTACAGAGACCACTCGGATATAAATATGGCGTCTGTGGGATCTCTTCATTTGTAATGTGCACGCGTTCAAGTCTTAAGTATGCAAAACTGCACTTTGAATGTCTTTGTCTGGTCCACTTGGCTAACACGCCGTCCTACAGTGAGGTCTCTGACATTTGTCCCATGCTATCTCTAATCTCTGTCACAGCCGGGACACACAGGCAGGAGACTGGGTCATTATCTGACAACTAGAGAGAAATAACAAAAGGCTTCAGAAGAGTCAAAAGATGAAAACACCTTTTAGCAAATGGTGAAAAGGGAGGCATGGCTTATGGGAACTGCCTGTGTTTACCGGAGGGTGAGGAAATTAAAGGAACTGTCAGTCACTGAGTTTTTAAAAAGAGTGGGGAATCAAAGTGATGCCTTGACATTTCTTTCCCGTTGAGCGACACAGGGAGACATATACTCCAGGTGGAACCATGGTACTCCACTACACTCAGACATCTATGACATGTCATTTCTTTGCTAAGCCAACACTTTTGCCCAAAGTAACATCCACGACTTACATCTTAAATACTTGTCTAGCTGAGACGGATCCTCATTGAAGCTAAATGCCTTGCTCGAGGCGTCAAGTACCTTAAATATGAAAACAAAACTTTGGATTGATCTTATCCCCAAAGCATTTGTGCAGGTAAGTCATGTTGTCCTCTGCAACACGATTTCCACAGACATGACCCTGAAAAGTGCTTTTCAACTGATAAGTTATATCTACGACATTGGATAGGAACAAAATATGAAAACATGCCATGCACATGAGAATAGCTCTCAGACACACACACAGCTGTCTGATGTCATCAGAGTGTTCCACAGAGGTATCAAATCAGTGAGCTGGATTGGAACTCTAGCTCTGGCCGCTGCCAATTAAAACAGCCCTTGATCCAAGAATCACTATGAATGCAACTGTGATAGTAATAAATGTATCCATCACTCACGTATGCCTGTGTGCAAGCTGACACACACACACACACACACATGCGCACACACACAAACACACAAAGAGACATTAAATCGGGGTGGATCGAACACCACACTGCCCACTGCACACAGCCTGACAAGTAAATTACATCCTGGATAGAGGGAAAGAAAATGGAGGCAAGAACATGGCTGAAGCAAGTAAATGAGAGGTGAAAGGGAGGGAAGGAGCAGGAAGTAAGTAGATAAGGAAGGGCAGGGAGTGTGAAATGCTCTACTAAGCAGTAATGTGTGGACCTGTCTTCCTTTCTGATGAGAAATAGGAGGGAGAGAAGAGAAATCAAAGTGGGTGGAGGCGAAGTGATTGTGAATGGTGTCTGACCGTGGGAGCCAATACAGGCATATAGCCATCTCACTCTCTCTCTCTCTCTATCTCTCTCTCTCTCTCTCTCTCCCTCTCTCCCTCTCTATCTCTCTCTCTCTCTCTGACTGAGCAGTCATGACTCAGTCCTCAGATGGGAACTAGACTCATCACTAAAAGTTTTACCTGCAGTGGGGTTCTGGGGCTGCCAAGTCAACACCATAAAAAGATATGCTTCTCTCTGGCTTATGGGGTATGGCTGGGCCATGGACTTTTAATAAACATGAACTTCTCCTAGCATCAATGATAATGTAAACCAGGCTTTGGTTACACATATATGATAAAGCCTAGACCTCCTAGTTAAGAGACATGATCACACCAGTGGGTGGAGAGACCGCTTGGATACAGACCATGCATGCTAACAACGCATTCCTTTTGGGGGTTTTTAAGACAACAAAAACAGTCCCACAAAGATTCTGAGAATCTGAAATAATGCTCCATTCACTCTTTCTTTTTGTAATTTAATCATTAATCTCCTGGCTTTTGAGCCTGGCAGACTGTGGTCCATTGCGGGAGCCTCCACGCTCATTGTCAAAATGTCAGATTTAAGACAGGAAAATTGTTTCTGAAAAAGAAACTGTTCAAATCAAGCAGAGACCATTAAGCTGTCTGAAAGAATGTTCTGGGAAAACAAGTTGGTTCTATAAGTCTGATGTGACTCTGTTACAGTGCACCGCCGACATCTGGTTTCATATCACAGATTAGGTGTCAAATATTTGTAATCAGACAAACATACACACTGCCAGATATAGACAGACAGACAGACAGACAGACAGACAGACAGACAATGGAGGCGATGGATATATACACACAGTGAAGTTTCTCATCCGGGATGGAGGTCGTGACAGTCTGTTTTTGTGGTCTTACCTGGGACCAGAGAGCCCTCGAGAATCTGGCACTGGACGAGCCTGAGCAGAACCACCATGACGAGGGCTGTGGCACCTGACCATGTGACACGCATGACGCCGCTCACTGTCCTGGCATCACCAGGGGTGAACCTGGGGACGAGAGACAACAAGGACACAAAGCGTCATCGGCACGAAGCATTCATCGTGACATTAAATGCTGTCCTACAACGTCCTCGTGAATGCCTTGGCTGCGTGTAGTCATGTCTTTTAAAGGGTGCAGTATGTGTCGCCTACATATTAAACATAACATTGGACACCCAGCTAGTGCATCGGAAACACATTTCAGCAGCCACATTTCGGTTTAAGTTGGCATGCATACCACGCTGGGTACCGGCACCAAATACCCAATTAAATTTCGATTCGCAAGGTCCTGACTTGATTTGATTTCAGTCTGTTTCGACATCGATTCAATTAGGCTTGATGCCACTGGTTTCAGGGGGCCAGAACCTGCCTTTGTCGTCAAAAGGTCAGCAAACTACTAGAGAAATGTGCAGGATGGGAAGCATGCTAGAGATAACATTTAGCGAAAATCTCCATACATCCACTGAAAAAGGGCATAGATTAAAAGATCGATCTTGGGATTTTAAGAATGGTTCAGTTCAAATGAAACAATTCAATATACATTTTTTTTTATATTTGAGTGAGTGAATGAGTGAGTGGACAATCTATGAGGTGCTTCGCATCTGAAAACAACACAAACACAAAAACACAAGTCACACTGTCTGTTCCACCGATTGCACCAAATCACTGCAGTGCGGAAGAAGTAAGTGACCAATAATAGTGACATTCAATTGCTTTTGCAGAATGCAATACAATGCCAGAGTGCAGGAATAAACAACTTGTCTGAGTCACAAGGCACCAACATTCCATTTCTAATGACACATCCTCCCAGCATTAGTTTAGCTCACAAGGCGGCTTGTGGAGCTTTCATGGCAAAATGACTCACAATTTCTCTGTTGAACTTTTTGTAATTGTGTAATTGGGTGACAATTGTATCCATAATGCATAATCCACACAAAGATAGAATTCAGTCTGACAGCGCTGAAAAGGCGCTACTCTCCGGTCTCACTGTTGCAAAACTCTCTCTCATTATCCCCTTCTTTCATTCTGTTGTGCTCTCAATAGCTGCACGCACACAAACACACACACACACACACACACATACACACACACATACACACCAACAACAAATCAACAAATGTCTCCACGTCAAACTGACCTGGACCAGGTGAGACATGCGCGTCAGATCGCGACGTGTGTGAGACGATGGCACCAAGCCAAAGCCAACCTCATCACCTGAGCGTAGTGACGGGCACCGTCTGCAGCGCGGAGATGAATCAGAGAATTCTCCTGATCAGCCATCTGTGGAGCAACCTGTTCTCCCTTGTTTGATTACATTCACCAGGCCTCGTAGCCTCTGCGGCTCTCTCTCTCTCTCTGTCTCTCTCCCTCTCTCTTTCAGAGTCTGTCTCTCACTCTGTCCTACCATCCACTACAGTTTTTTTTTCTTCTGCATGCACTTTCCCTTTCTCCAAGCATGGCATGCGCCCAGCATTGGATGTACTTCAAATCTAACTTGATAGACTTGGTTTGTCATGAATGCCAAGGTACAGCCTGTATCGACTAAGAGTTGCTTCAAGCCTAGTATCCTTTATAATGATGCAGAGCATCTAAGATACAAATCAAAAGCTCTACCCAGCAAGAAAGGTAAGCACACATTAGTGTTAGAATAGGGAAACATGCTCTCATAGCAAAGCTACCAAAGCTCAAAAAGGTCTGGCCTTCTAAGCCAGTTTTTCCTTCTGTTATTTCCCCCCCTTCTAAATAATCTCCATTACCCTCCCTCACGCTCATGTTCAGGGCCTGTACAGAATGGGCCTCTATTTGCCTCTTATTATTGGCAGTAGCTTACTTTCTCCAGCTCTCTCTCTCTCTCTCTCGCTCTGCCTGCCCTCTCTCTCTCTCTCTCTCTCCGTAATAGGTTTGCTTGGGAAAGAAGGCACAAGCATGCCGATTTTCCAAATAGCTTTTTCACCAATCTTATCTCGGGGTGCTCAGTGAGCACTCTTGCACCTCTTTATATGCATTTCCAGGGTCCAGAATTAGAAGTCATGCCTCTGAAAAGCCAGTCTATCAGATCCCTGCCCCGGGGAAGCTCAGTGCTACAGTCTGTTATCATCAGCTCTCATTCCCCCACTGTCAAAAAGAGACCCAAAGAATTATGTATTGTATTTGCCACAATTGTCTCATTTGCATGTGCTGATGACAAACGCAAATTCCAGCTAACTGCCCGATAAAGAGGTGTCCCTGGTTAAAGAGCAGGACGCCAGTGTTTCCTCTTGGCTGGAACACGCTCAGCTCGGCAACCTGAGGCAGCGGTATCCCAGCATCCTTGAGGAGCGGGGAGAGTAGGTTCCATTTTTCTTGATAATTGTGTCAGATAAGCGTCGCATCGTCCTCTCACAGGCAATCTGATAAATACCCAATTACCAGTCAGGAGATGGCTGTGACAAGCGAGTGCTGCAAGTCCGTGGCTATAGCGAGTCTGGGATGCCCCCTAACCCCAGAGCAAAGTGGTTGAGAGAGCTGGACCAGTAACACAACTCATTACTCCGTCACATTTGATTAATGAATACACAGATTGAAGAGATATAGGAAGATTTATTTCAGCTCTCCTCTCCAGGAACCACAAACACATGTATTATGCAAAGTTGCATCCCAGTCAAATCAATGACCACGCTTATGTACTCTGCCGAAATGGAGGGAAAAAAATATGAACAAAACACGTAAATGTACAACCGGTTTCCATCCAAGGAAATGAGCATGTTTTACAAGGCTCTTTTCAATGGCTTCCTCTGCTCGGTCACAGCCAATTCAACTTGAGGGGAATAAAAGGGCCTTGTTGTCCGTCTGTCTCTCTATCCGTCTCAATGAGCGGAATGGATTGAGGCCAATTAATCAAGGTGAAAGAAGATGTATCGCTGGCTCGGTGACCATCCACACTCCCTCCAGTAGACGGCAGAACTCTCACAGCCCGCAAATTGATTTTTCGGATCCCTACAAAACCAAAGTGAAATCATTAAAAAGCTGTGGTTTCTCATTTTTGTCTGATAGACCTCAGCTCCCACATGGCGCTCATATATAACCTCACCAGTTACTGTCATCTCTTGTGGATAGAGATGCC
>OMKL01143563.1:0-17680 GCA_900302295.1 Parasudis fraserbrunneri | reverse complement strand
TCTTTCTTGAATCATGTAGGCTCAGGAGGTAGAGCGGTCGTCTGGTAATCTGAAGGTTCCCGGTTCGATTCCGGCTCCTCCCGACTTCATGTAGAAGTGTCCCTGAGCAAGACACTTAACCCCTAACTGCTCCCGACGAGCTGGTTGGCGCCTTGCATGGCAGCCTTCACCGTCGCTGTGTGTATGTGTGAGTGAATGGGTGAATGTGAGGCGTAAGTTGTAAAGCGCTTTGGGTAGTCGCAAGACTCGTTAAAATGCGCTATATAAATGCAGTCCATTTACCGTTTACCATAGGCATAATCTGAGCTACTATAATCTAATAATAAAAACGAATCTAAATTACTATAGTTGACCAAAAGCCATCCTATGGCAATAAACAGGATGGTTATATTATTATATAAATAGTAATGGCAATACAGTTAGTCTTGGCAGTATGGTTCTACTCTTCATGCTCCCTGCTGCAAGAGGTTAAAGCATAACAACTTCATACTGAAACTGAACAGCAGGGAGCACTGCGAACGAATCTCCCATTGGGTATGTAACTTTCAGAGTACAACACTTGAGTAATTGCATACAATACAGCGTAGAACCAAAGCAGGTGGAGGGCGGAGTGATGGTGGGTGGAAGCCGTACTTCCAGGTTACATCAGCATACAGAGTGTGTTTGAAAGGGGAAGTCTTTAAATAGACCGCCAAATCAGTCTTGGTGGGACGATGGAGCGTCAGCTAAGCTTTCACAGCTCCACGCATCAGTGTCCTGCCAGAACTCGCTTTGCCCATTAATACAATACAAGTTTGTGGACGTTTAGTATTGGGTGAGTGAGATAAAGAATCCCATGTCATTCAAATTTTTAGCGAAAATTTATTTTGCCTTCAGGAGTTCAGCAAACACAAAAGTGGAGAGATCAAAATGTTCCCAAATTGTGCCTCAAAAAGGTGCTGTAACTTGCCACGTTCTGAATATTGGGAAGACAGTGCAGGAGAAATTATAGTCTAAACAGTGCTAATGAATGAGAATAAACAAGAAAAATATCTTTTGGATATTTATTTGAAGTGAATAAGCAAAGATACAGGATTTACTCAGCTGAGGACCAATTAGACTGCAAAACCAAAAGTTAAACAGAAAAAATGGTAAATCACATATGGAATGCTGCGCTCTTTATCCCACTCTCTGGAGGGGCGTGTTAGGCATTCTGATTGGTTGATTGATTGATTGATTGATTGAGATTCTTTATTAACAAAACAACATACTTCAACATACACCGGTACAGTTTACACAGTACAGAACAGTTCAGTATGAGGTCTGTTAATCGGATAAAAACCCAAATAAGTCTTTCAACTTGTTTAAATTGGGGTCCTTGGTACTCAATTCATGGTGTCTTGCCCATGGGTCTCGAACCCCTGGGCGTTAACTGTCTGGTTTTGAACCTGGTGTTCCCCCAAAACAGGTATCGGTCAGGAGTCAGCTCAGGGTCAGGTCAGGTTCAGGTCAGGGTTTTTTTTAAAGCTCGTGATGTCTATTATTCTATTCTGCTTTTCTAAAGGTTAAGGGGCTGTTTTGGGAGTGATAGGTCAAGATATTGATAGCTTTCTGCAGCGTTAACAGTTTTGCACACTTCTGCTATAATGTGCCAAATTAATGCATTAGGCCATCATTGTAATAAGAGTAGTATGATTAGGGAACATTACATGTGGGGAATTTCGATATTTCCCACTGATGAGAAATATTGTTGTATTCTCAACAAACTGTCACTTTCTCCACCCAGGTCTGTCAGAACTGATAAGTACACAGAGGACAGTAACAGCGACCATAGGAGACGAGGCCCTTTTCAAATGCCACCTCACACAGTCCAAAGATGTGCGTCAAGTTACATGGCAAAAAATAACAATTGGAGGGGTTGAAAATGTGGCAACCTACAACCGCCGCTTCGGCTGCTGGGTCAACCCTCTCTTTCAAGGGAGAGTGGTGTTTGGAGAGGCGGGACTGCGGAACTCCTCCATAGTTATGAGGAGGTTGACGAAACAGGACGAGTGCTGCTACCGATGTTTGTTCAACGCCTCCCCTGAGGGAGCCCTGGCTGGAAACACATGTCTCAAAATCCATGGTAAGCACCTGTGTGTGTGTGTGTGTGCGCGCGCGCGTGCGTGCGTTGACAGGAATAGTGTGCAGGTACCATCATAAAGTTCAAATACGTGCACGAATACAAATATGTTCAAAGTTATAGGGGCTACATACAGCTAAAGGGTAAGGTAGCCTATTTTTTTTGTAGTCTTGACAATTCAGTTTTCCATTTTATTGCCAGTTACCATTTGGAGAGAAATGTTTTCGCTTACCTTGCCTTGTCTTTGTTGTATAATATTGAGATAATCGCAAGCCTCATATATCATTGACAGGATCATTTCAGATTTCTCATTTACTCTTTAAAAACTTGATATGTGATGGCATATTATTAACAGAAATTAGTTTCAGCTTTTTGATTTATTATGGGTTGTTTTTATGTGCGCCATTTTGTGTCAAAGATTTTATTTAACTGAATGGCTGAAACACAAAATGGCTGCAGAAGGGCATTGGGCATCCCATGAAAACAAAAGATAGTCTCAGTAATTTCAGTACGCCAAAAAACGTAAAAAGAATTGGTCTCTACTTTGTTTTGCAGAGCTGCACAAGCCCATACTACATGTAACAAAATCAAACACCTCAGAAGAGTTCTCTGTGTCCTGCTCAGCCACTGGACAACCTGCTCCAACAGTAACATTGAATGTCCCTGGGCATGTCCCTATAGCTAACTCCAGCATTGTCAATGTCACCAACGCTAATGGTACTGTCACTGTCACTGCTGCTCTCACATTTGCGCCTTTCAGTCTCCATGACAACAACACACAGGTGAGGTGTGAGGTGTCCCTGTTGTCAGATATTGTCAAGGAGGTATCTACGACAATTTCCTTTGGTAAGAAATCGTTTCAATCTGACCATTTTAATTTAAAGTCAATGTCAGACACAACGTTGATGACAATGTTTCTTCTCCCAGGTGTGTTTAAGGAATCTGCAGCCGAGGACACTGTTATCAGTGAGTTATTTTTCAAGTGACCTCAACTCAATATGCCCATTTGATCTGGAGTGCTTTCTCTTTGAATTGTTCGTACAGGTGCCATTGTAACAACTGTCACCTTGTTTCTTCATAGGTACGGGCGTTGTCATTGCCGTCTGTGTTGCCGGTGTTTGTTTGTTGCTATTGATCATCATTTTTGCAGCAGTCAACTGCAACTTGGAACTGCTGCAGATGAGAGAAAATGGAAATAGCAGGTACATTTCAACAGTCTTTCCTTATCGTGGTCTTGCCAGTGACTCATTGAAGCAAAAACCACAGCAGGCCCCGGATATTTATGGGGTCTAAAAATGGAGGTCCATTTCAGGTCCGCTAATTGATCAACCTATTTAATTGACAAATGTAAAATTGCATTATTCATACTATTGTATATGTAGAAGGACCTCTTTTAATCTAGTGGTTAATGTGCCCATGAAGTGAAAAACTTTTTATTTTTTATTATTGTTATTACCTTGCGTGCCTAGATGTACTATACCAAAATTTCATTTTTCTCTATTCCTAAGGTACATACATTGTCTTTTGAACACCCACTTTGGCCCCAGCGATTCAGTTTTTGAGTCTGGGCTGGTGGCACCCTAGCCTTAAATTATGACCCTTTGCCCTCACTGAGGACGGCCCTAACAGAAACCACTGAAGCTGGCCTAAGTTGACAGTTGTTCTTCATGAATATTTCCCCTAGATCATCCAATGATCCTGAAAGTAAAGAGACACCAGAAACAATCAATATTAATAATCATTAAGCTAATCGTATGTATCCTCATCAGGACTGTGTTAACTCCTCTTCATTGTCATCTAGAAATGTGCATGAATTCATTTTGTAATTGAAGAATAATGTTGTAAGAAAAATCTTAGTTCACTGAAGCTGTGGTTATGACTATTAAAGTGCCTAGCCACCGATTACTTTTTAATCATGATTACGAACAGAACACTTCAACTTTTTACTTTTTACTTTGTACTTTTTGTATGCACCTGCTAAAAATCTTGGATTTTATATATTTTTTATTAAATAAAGTTTTGCCTTTCTGTATAAACTTCTGCCAATATGTATTAATTTGTCATGTAACAAATATGATAAAATGATTTTTAACCTAGTGCACTTGTCAATGTGGTTCATGTCTCCCACCCCCTTAGATAATGTGGCCCTGAGGTGGGAAGAGTTCTGAAATATATTACTCAAGCACAAGTACTATTACTTCAGTAAGAGTACTAGAGTAGGATTTTGTGAATGTTGTCCCCCATCCCCACCCCCCTGGATTGGCTTGTATGCAGCAGGGTGATAACAACCCAGGATCGTTGATATCTGATGCCTGCTGAAGCTGACACAACCAGATACTGAGAGCTGTTGGACACAGTTTAAATTCTGCAGGAGGGGGAATATGATTGGAGGATGGGAGAAAGGTAAGACATAGCGATTGGCTGTGGCCTATGTATGAACATAAGCTGATAGGAGGCTCAACAGTAGGAGGTGTTTAGGAAGTCAGTTGAATCCTCAAGCTTGTCCCCCCAAAATTATGTCAGACTAGAGAGCAGAGGGAAAAGTACATTCCATGAGTGCTACACTGCAGTTATTGGCATTCATGAAATGTCTCTCATCCAATCAAAATGCATGTTTGGAACTAAATATTGTATGATATGTGATATTGAGGATTTTGCTCTTGTTTGTGACTGTGAGCATTGGATGGTTGTGGTGAGGGGTTAGGGCAAATTGGGTCAGTTAAATAGATATTGGATAGATAAAGCATAATACTAATAAGGTAATAACCATGTGAATAAGGTGACCAACAATGCTCTTAATTATTGCATTGTCATTCAGATATCTTGAAGTGAGAGTTCAAGAGACCCCTTTGAAAATGGCCATGCCAGTTTTTCCCTTGCAAGAAATGTGCCTAACTAAGCATTATTTCCCCTTCCCGACAAGCTAGTATGACATGATTGGTGCCAAAAGAGAAGAAAACGGAGCCCGCTACAGCCTCTGAAAGACAGTAAATACGTCCGGGGGCGCCGAGGAAGGAAATAGAAGAGAAAAAGAGTTCCTCTGTGTCTTAGTAGTGTGGCATTGTATGGGAAAGGCATTCTCCAGCTACCAGTAACTTGTCTAACAGAGGAGTTTAAGTGTGCAAAAGTGAGAACAGAGATGTTGCTATCAGGGAGCAAAGATTATAACTTGGTCCCAAATCCAACTAGAGGGAGGAAATGGAACCCAAGACAGGCAGTATAGGAAGCAGAGGCAGCTCTTAGGCATACAGATATTGTAGGTAAGGTCCAACAAGGCCGGGGGGGCTTAGGGCTCAGCTCAGGGAAACCAGCGTGGAGCAAGGCATGTCCCACAGAAAGGAGGATGCTGGTAGTGGAGCAGGAACATCGACAACAGGAAGTAGTGAGGTGTGCTAAGGCTATGGCTCAGGCTAAGCAGGGACAGTGGATGAACTAGGAAAATGTAGAGAAGAGGAAGCTTAGCTGGGGAGGGACCTGTGGAGTATGGGGGAATTTTTTTTATAAAGTTCCTGATAGGGGCGACTTATGATGTGCTGTCATCACCACAGAATCTGAAACAATGGGTAGATGGGGACCCATCGTGTCCATTGTGTTCAGAGAGAGCAACTTTGAGGCATATTATGTCAGGTTGTAAGACTAGTCTTTCTCAAGGTCGGTATATGTGGCGACATAACCAGGTTTTGAAAAGCTTAGTGGCAGGAATTGAAAGCAGAAGAGTACAGGTGAATTCAGAATGTAAGAGGGTGGAGAGTGCAGCTATTAAATGTGTCCATGAGGGAGAGGAATGTAGAGGAGGTACGTTTTTAGGCAGGCATGTGTCAGGCCAGCTAAAGGGAGCTACTGATTGGGAGATGCAGGTAGATTTGGGAGGAAAACTCATTCCTCGAGAAATAGTTAGCACTAACTTGAGGCCAGACCTAGTGTTATGGTCTGCTAGTCAGCGGATAGTTTCTTTTATAGAATTGACGGTGCCCTGGGAGTGCAGTGGAGGAGACTTATGAAAGGAAAAAGCTTACTGTAGATATGCAGATTTGGCAGCAGAAACTGAACAGCGAGGATGGAAAGCTAGAGTATGTCCAGAAAAGTGGGGTGCAGAGGATTCATAGCACGAATGGAGCTCACATCAAAGGGGCACGGCAATGCTGTTTGGGGGCCATTATGGGCCATGTAATACATTTGTAGTGTGTAGTTATGGTATATTTATAGGCATGTTAGACTTTCTGTTGCCAATGGGATTGGGTTTCTTCATTGAGCACTTATCCTTATCATTAGGGCACAAGTATCTTGTGTTTTTATTATAAATTATAAGGTGGGTTCCCTGCTGTATAAAGGGCATCAATTGTTGTACTCTGTTGTTTTAATGTTTTAATGTTCTATTGTGTGCTGTACAATGTATGGGGCTAATTGTGGGTTTAAGTGTTTCACTTGTACGAATATTGTTTGTTTCTGTTTGTATCTATTAAAGTGATGTTTTTATGTTTAAGGACTCTTGGAAGAATAGCCCAGTTGGGCTTTAAATAGATCCTAATAAAAAAAAAAATCAAAATCCCTGGTCCTGACCTGTTTAGGAAACAGCAGCAAACACAAAGTTATTTCACCAACCGGGTTAACCAGTAAAGGATAAGGCAGAGAATCAAGGGACTTGGTTGCTGCGCTGCTATGGGCTTATTGAAACATTACCACAAAAATACACGGGCTTCCTGGATACCAATTAACAAACATTAAATGTGTCACAAGTAGGTGCACATGTGAAAATGTGTAGATTTTAATCTGCCTTTCTTTGCCTGTCTCAGTACCATTTCCTACTTGTTTTGCAACAGCCAGTTTCCTTTTATATCTCAGTGGACTATGGAGTCTATAAGAAATCAAAGGCAAGTGTAGCCCTACTAAATGTTCTGATTCACTCTATACAGTGAGCAAAGCACATCAACTGTTCTGTTTACAGAGTGGTTACACACCGTAAAACAAACTCATCTATTACATTATTTCCTGTATTACATCTATTACGGTAGCTTAAAGGCTTCCTAATGGGGAAGTGACTCTAACCACAGGAGGTTTGCCCACAAAGAGATGGCAGAGGAGGAGTTTAGTTGCATTTTTCCGCCCGGTCTTGCTCAGCATCAGTTCTTTGTCCTCATGCGGCAGTGTGTATCATGTTTGTTCTAAGGTGAGTACTCCCCTGGCTATTGCTTGGATCCTGTTTGTGTGTTTTCCAGTATACAGTGTTGTGAGTAAATGCATTGCAGTTTTCATTAAGATTTTGATTTGATTACCCTAAATAGAAAGTGAACTAACCTAAACCTTGATTTAATGATCAAATGTGCGTAGTCTGTTGTCTACATTTTGCTCCACTTTTTCTTGTTTGCCACAATACAACCAGTCTATTCTGTTCAAGTAAAATATACAGTGAGCTCCATAAAAATGTGAACAGTGACAAGTTAGAACTGGCATGCTTTCCTAGAATTCGTTTCACATAGTGAAAAAGGTACTTTGCATAGAAATGCATTTTGAATAGACTTTGTAGAACAAGATATGGAAATGCTGCATGAAATGGAACAATAAAAAAAACATGAATTAGAAGTTAAACTAAAATTGAAATAAAATATGATAATGTTGTGCTTCAGTCCCACTTTCTGGCCAACATGGGTGGCACTGTAAAAGCTGTGTAACATTTGGCCAAAGATGAATGCCACCATAGTTTTAATTGCCAAGAGCATAGGGACTCTCAGTTTGACCAAAAGTAAATGGTAAATGGACTGCATTTATATAGCGCTTTTATCCAAAGCATTCACTCACACACCAACGGCGGAGGCAACATTGCAAGGTGCCAACCCGCTCATCGGGAGTAGTTAGGGGTTAAGTATCTTGCTCAAGGACACTTCGACATGCTGCCAGGAGGAGCCGGGAATCGAACCGGGGACCTTCAGATCACTAGACGATGGCTCTACCTCCTGAGCCACTGCCGCCCCACGCCCCACATCAGCTTAACAAGTCCCTTCGCAAGAATACTGTATGTAATTAACAAACTAAGGAATACACCTCACAGTGTTCCCTACAGGTGCCCAGTTTTGCGCAACAACGACCCACATCCAGAAGTGCGTGCCTGGTAGCATCTTGGAGATGTGCGACTCAAGGCTCACAGAGCTTGGAAAGGGTCGGCAGGACACTAGTGCAATTGTCTGCTCTTATATAGCGAAATGAATACAAATGCCTGTAATGCAGCACTGTGGAGGATAGGACAACTTTCTGGAGAGTTGGAGCAGCACACAGAATAAATAACAGCTGGAGTTTGAATGACAGGAGATAAATGTTCATGTAGGCTAGGGCATGTCGAGACATCACATAATGTGCAGGTATATGCTTTGGCCTATAGGCCTATATAATATTACATGATAGCCTATAATAGGGACTACTGTGATGATAGCACTAGCATATTAATCGAATAATTCTCATAATCAAAGGAAGAACACAATTCATTTGTTTGCATTTAATTGTGTAGGCTACAGCATCATCAGAATAATCATCTTACATTGTTTAAACAGTAACTTGGTGCAGCCTTCTTTATGAGAGCAGACTGACTGGATGAATTCCTCGTCTGTCCCACACTGGTAGGCTGGCTAACTCATGCAAAAGAAAGTCTTGTCCCTTATTTGCGGTCATTGATGGATGGCGCTGCTAATGTCAGCTAGGCTCTTTAAAAAGGCAGCGAGCTACAACAATGATGAAAGAGACAGCGGACGAAATGTTAACAGTAAAATAATAGCCGTTTACTGATGTTTGATGATGATGATGTGATGAAGTGTTTTTTTTGTTTTTAGTTTTTTAACAAACTCCTAAAAACTCTTTTGAAAACACTTTTTGGGCTTTTTAATATTACGTTTTAGAAATGATGACCTTCTTTGTATTCATGTTTTTTTTTAATTCATTTTTTATTTTATTATGTATTTTTTATATACATACTTGTTTTGAATATGAATGTGAATTAAAATGTTTAACACACAGTAGCATTTGCAAACATAATGCCTTGTTCAGCGCACCTCAGGTGTGTCAACACAGTAACTGTGGACTGCTGAACATTATTTCACCAGTGGTCAATAAGGTGACACAAAACCTCACTAGCCTTGTTTGGCCCTTCAGTGAAAACCAGGCTCACAAGCCCCGTTTAGTCCCGTTTGGCACAGTAGTGGAAGCAAGGCTCTGGAGTGATAAGTTAAAGGGGAACGCCCATTTTCAGAATTCAAAAATGTGATTCATATGGTCTAAAAATGCTGGTGAACATCAACATCTCTCTTCCAAATCCAAAAACTAGATTGCTAAAGCTCAAATTTGTGATGCTATCGAGTATAAAGTCTGAAGATGCGATATAGAAAATGAATTAGGAAAGATGGTGAAGTTGGGACACAGGGATGTGCGTTGCGATTAATTCCACTGACATTTAATTCCACGTAAAATAATCATAGTCTAAGAAATAGATGCCAGGCCCAACATGCTCGGCAAAAAGATTGTTTGCAGTAAGACCCACTGACAGTAGTAGTATGCCTAATGACCATAAGAACATCTGTTTGAAACGGTTAGCCTACATGGGGAAGCATCAGTATTACTTGTCAGTTATTTCCACAAACTCACAGTGGAGACATATCACTGAAGATACTTGAGATTGATATCATCATTTTCCAATGTGACTGTGAACGATGCGTGGCTGTTCAACTGAAAATGATCAAACTCATTCAACTTTAACGTGACAGCTGGGCAGGCTGCACGAGTTGGCTAACGCTAATTTGAAGGCGGATTATCATAGTGGACTGATACTTAATCTACAGATGACAGTGTGCCTCTGCTGAATCTTGCCGTGTGTTTCAGAACTGAGAACACTACTATACCGTAGAATAAAACTCAATAAAAAAGAAAACTACAATTCTGTGGGTCCACAAAATCAGTCTTCCATAATTGTCAATGGAGCAGCTCCAGACTTTCTATCTGATGACATCACAAGTTTGAGTCATTACATATCTGGTTTCTGGCTTTGGGAGAGAGTAGCTCATGTTCCCAAATTTTCTTACTGAATTTTTAAAATAACATTGACACTTTTGATTTGGGTGGTGTTCCCCTTTAAGATATAGGCCTTGCTGAATCATCTAGACAACACTAAATGTGCTGAGTAGGCTACTTTGCTTTCAACTATAATGGGAGTCATTCATGGCAAAAAAAAAGAAAAGAAAAGCCACCCAGTACACTCATTGTGTAGATTTTCTAAATCAATTATTAACACAGCCTCTCAAGGCCTGCACAGATATTGATATTAGGACCTGTAAACAAAGTGGTCTCTCTGAGGAGAGGACTTTAGCTTGATGTGCCAAATGCTCATAAAAGTACATTTACTATAACTAGCCTTTTTTGGGTCCCCGAGTGACACACACACACACACACACACACACACACACACACACACACAGAGCGTAGCTCCCAACATATTGAGCTACATAGAGACAGCTACAGTATATCCCAGATGACACCGTGTTATTAGCAGGTTGCCAGCCACATCCATCTGAAACAAAACTCTGTTCCTGCCATAACATGCCCCATTCTTTTTCTTTATAGTAGGGATGTCATAAAATATCAATATATCTATAATCAATAGACAAATTATTTTACTGATAAATTCTTGATGCAACGATGTGTTAAAATTACATTAAAACATGCATCTTTGGTGTTTTTTCCCCCCCTTCGTTTTAATGGTGTAGCACAACTGGACAACCCTATGGGGGTAACGGCATATCATTCTAGCTCCCTTGGGTCTCAGAGGAAGAAGAAGAAGGCATTTCCTCCTCCGTTCCATGCGCTGTTTTCCATTAGCAGTGGGAAAGACCGATTCTTTTAACAGAGTCGATTCTTTCGTACTGTCCGAGAGTAGAGTCGACTCACCTTTTAAATGGTAATTTCCTGGACACTACTAGCGATTCTTTGAGGTGATTCGGGTAGGCGGAGTCCGTTGATTCCCTTCACTTCATTTGCTTGTGGCGAAATCGAAATCCCTCCGTCCAATTCTGTTTCCAATTGCGGCTAGCGAATGAGGTGAAGGGACTCGACAACAAAAAGACTCCGCCTACCCGAATCACTCCAAAGAATCACTACTGGCACCCGACTCAAATGAACGTCTCGTCCTCTCGCTCACCGACTCGTTCACCCCTCCCTCTCTCAGCACGGCTCAGCAGAAAAGAACGACGCTGCTGAACGAGTCATTAGTTGCAGTTCGATTCGTTCGCGTTTTCGAATCGAATCAACTCGTTCACATAAAAAGGTTGTTCATCTGAACGATTCGTTCGCGATTCACTATTCTCCATCGGGAGTGGAAGGAGTGGCACACGGGGCTAACTTAGCTTGCTCACATTATACTGTTTTAGTTGCCGTAACATTACACATTGGATGCAACATTTCAGAGCTTACACACTCCATGTTCTATATGCCATCAGTTAGCTTGTATCAGGCAAAGAGCCCACACAGATCTGATGGCATATAGATAATGGCATATAGAACATGGTGCCCCGAAATGTCATATCCAATCTGTAATGTTACGCAACTAAAATAGCACAAGAGTAAAGCTACTTTAAATAATTCATTCTAAAGTTTCAGAGAGGCTGGCCCTTACCGATCAGAGAAGCTCGAAGGGAAGAAAGCATATTTAGTGGTTAGTCTACATGGTCCTCATTACCGGACTGTGTTGAATGAGGACCTTGTAGATTCAACCACTAAAAGTGCTTATTCCAACAAAATTCCCTTTGAGCTTCTCTGACTGGTTAGAAGGGCGAGCCTCTCTGTCAAACTTCAGAATGGAATATCTCTGCACTGCTGCTACACTGGTCAATGAAACTCGCTCACAGTAGACTGAGTCAGTATGGCCACATTCAGATATGTTTTAGGGCAAAATTCAAACAAAGAAGTCTGTGAACAAAGCTTGTACACATTGTATCTTTAATGACAGGGCTAGGCTACATAGTCTAACCTACAGCACAGCCTTTCACTCTCTCCCTCTCTGATTGAGACACCAGATAAACACAAGCACTGTGCATGGCTATGAATTAATATGGCAGCGTTATGAAGATGAAAATGAATAATGAGCCGTGGGGAAGACTTCCCACTTGTTCAGTAGAGCCTCAGCCCTCTGGAGGGAGGGACACATGCTGAGAGGCTGTGTGTGTGTGTGTGTGTGTGTGTGTGTGTGTGTGTGTGTCTGTAGGGAAGGGGGGGGGAAGAGGAGAGAGAAGAAGAGGAAAGAGAACAGAAAAGAGGAGAGGAGAGAAGAGAAGAGGAGAGGGGAGAAGAGAGGAGGAGAGGGGAGAAGAGAGGAGATGAGAAGAGATGAGAAGAGAGAAGAGGAGAAAAGAGAGAAGAGGAGAGAGGAGATTAGAAGAGAGGGAAGAGAGAAGAGAGGACATGAAAAGAGGGGAGAAGAGAGAAAAGAAGAGAGGAGAAGAGAAGAGGAACAAAGGAAGAAGTGGTGTACATGCTGCATTAGTCAGTTTATCAAATAATTTATCTGAGAGAGAGAGAGAGAGAGAGCAGACATGATTATATTATCCATCTCCGATGCAGACAGTGTAGCCTACATTCAGCATGATGGATGAACAGAGAGTGTGCCCGCGTGTGTGCGTGTGTGTGTGTGTGTGATGCCGGACAATGTGTGGTCCCTCTCGCCTCTGTATTAGGCGGTGAGAGCAGCCCACGAGTCGGTGGTGATAGCAACAGACTCAGTGGTGAGAGCAGTCCACGAGTCGGTGGCGATAGCAACAGACTCAGTGGTGAGAGCAGTCCACGAGTCGGTGGCGATAGCAACAGACTCAGTGGTGAGAGCAGTCCACGAGTCGGTGGCGATAGCAACAGACTCAGTGGTGAGAGCTGTTCACGAGTCGGTGGCGATAGCAACAGCAACAAACTGGTGCGATTCGGCGCAATGGTTGTTCACTGGCTGGCAGTTGCGTGCGCCCACAAAGCTGTATATAAATATATGTATTTAGTTACTTACTTAGCTTTATTCTATTTATATTACATGGAGAAATATCCTCTATTTTAATGTGTTTCTATATATATATATATATATATATAGTTGTTTTTTTTTACATACGTTAAATGAATAAGTGGAGCCAACACATAGTTGTATGTGACATGCACAGCCTTTGTGAGGAGTCACGTACCGATGAGTTATCTATTGATCGATTACTCGTACCCATCCCTACTGTGTATGTACAGTATGTGTGTGTGTGTGTGTGTGTGTGTGTGTGTGTGCGTTCCTTGAGGACAGCAGCAGCGTTCCTATGTAATTGTGTGTGTGTGTGTGTGTGTGTGTGTGTTTGAGACAGAAATAGATTGGATTGGTTCAGCACTGGAACAGAAGCCCTCTCTAGTGTCCAGTAATGGTACGTATGTGTGTGTGTGTGTGTGTGTGTGTGTGTGAGAGAGAGAGAGAGTTCTCCATATCACATGGACGGTTTAGAAATGTAATTGCAGGCTTGCCTGCCACAGTATGCAGTTGTTTTTAGTCCTGACTTGTCTTATATCATGTCTTATATGTTTACAATGTAAACTGATTCTTTATTTATTACTAATTGTTTTATATTTGCATATTGAAATGCCTGTAAGTCTCGGTGACACTGTAAATGAGGGTCACCTCAACTGTCCATTCGAGAATAAATAAAGGTTTGAATGAATGAATGAATGAGTGTGTGTTTTCCCTCATCATTCATCCACAGCTCCGGTTTCTTCTTCCCAAGGTCTCTCTCCGTTTCGCACTCTCTCTCTATCATCTCTCTCTTCCATCATTCCTCCTCTCTCTATTTCTCTCTAGCTGTCACTCTCACTCTCTCTCTAGCTCTCTCACTAGCTCTCTCTCTCTCTAGCTCTCTCTCTAGCTCTCTCTCTCTCTCTCTCTCTAGCTCTCATGCTTTCTCTCACTCTAACTTTCTAGCAGCATTACTCTCTCTTGCTCTCTCTCTCTCTCCACCTCTCAGTCCCTCCCATCTCTCTCTCATCCCCCTCCTCCCTCTGTTTCAATCATCTTTTTCCATTTCTCTCTCTCTCTATCTTACATGTGGACGGGCGTGTGGTGGCTGCAGCAAAGCTTCCGTCGTAGTGTGTGTGTGTGTGTGTGTGTGTGTGTTAATCCTGTGTGTGTATCTCTGGCTGATGGGTGACAATTAAAGTGGGGTTTTTTTTGGGCTTGGCAGCATTGTCCTGCTATAAGCAGCTTTCTGTAGGATCATCACCGCTGAGACTGAAACTACAACACCAACAGTACAATATAGGCCACAACACAGTTACTACATACATAATACACATTTCAACACCAACAGTACAATATAGGCCACAACACAGTTACTACATACATAATACACATTTCAACATTCCAGACTTTTCCCCAGACCATCATTATATCCACGATACGAAGTGTGGGCAGGTATTATGGATTCATCCAGACTGCCGCCACGTCCGCGACCGCAGATCCTTCAAGTCAAAGTGATGCGTTTGCTGTGCAGTCACGAAAAGGACATCCAGACAAGTGGATCCTCACGCAGAACAATTTTGCCATTAGGACCTATGAAGTCCGCCATATTGGATTTTCCACCATCACTTTTTTCTCTACTGGCACAAGGCTATTCACTTGATTGTCACCAAACTTGCTGTGTGGCGTCTAGGGACCAATGTCTTCAAACGTGTTATTTAGATAATTGATAGGCCAAACCATATGACCGACAGATCCAATCAAATTTCGTAAAAATGCACGGTAAACAGCAGGGTCTGAAATTAACACCCACCAGACGCCAAACGCAGGTAAATTTAGTCTTTGGCGAGTGGATTATAGAGACCAAGAGTTTGAATGCCCCTGTTAGCAAGTTACGATCTTTGGTTTTTGCTTTTCATATTGTCAAACTTTGGCCCTAGTGACCGCTGTCCTCTCTCACATGTTTTAACTCCACCAATATTTGGGCAAAAGACTGTAAATGCTGTAAAAGGTCAGTCAGTCCAATCTACAAGAGTTGACTGGTTTCATTATGACAACATACTGCCTGTAGGCTAAATGAGGCAGTTCTCATTTTGCTTTTAGGGTGGGGATGTACTTGTTCATTTAAAAGCCATGTATAAGCCATGAAAAAGAGAACCATCATAATAGTACAGCTGGGGTCTAAATGACACTGGCATTCCATCTTTATATAGCCTAAACAAGTCCAGCCCGACAGAGCCACAGTCACATACTCTTACAAGTAGCCCAATACTCTATTATGAAAAGCAGACCCTGGCTCAAGGCTATTGTAGCTTCTCAAATTCCTTAATAAATTATCCTTGTTGCACTTAAGGTGAATACCTCTGAATTTATTAATTCAAATGTGTTGCACTTCAGCGTTGAAACAGTTGAATTCATATTTCTGCATACAGTTAGTGTTACTGCTGGACACCACTATAATATTGATTGAGAATCTGATATGAGACCAAGATGACATGCTAGATAGTAAAAATAGCAAATTGCGATAGTAAAAAGCAATTTATTATTTTTTGCTGGTAGAAAAATCTGTCTGGTCGGTAATTTTTGTCATCTATCAGCCACCTTGGCAGGCCAGCCAAACAGTTAATTTTGGACCCTGGAAAATAGAAAATGATTTGTTACTTGTGAATGCATTCGCATGCATGTCTGATTTCCACCAAACTTGACAAATATGTTTGCTTTACAATAGCAAGGAGGCCTGTGAAGTTCTGAGTCATCTTGCCCCATGGTGGCGCAATTCTCAGAAAACTAAAAACATTAACTATGGCACTGATTAGGGGCATGGTCAAAAGGTGGATTGAAAATTCGGGCCGTTTGGGGATATACCCGCTGTCAGCCACCAACAGCACATGTCTAGTTCACTCTATATGGCTGGCCCAAGCCATCTCTGCTCAGAAACATCGGCAGCGGAATGTGCTCTCACTCAATTTTGACGAACTACAATGGCCACTTGATTAGAATCCCCCTCTTGTGTGTATTTGGTAGGAGTGGCAACCTTTGACTGGTGTTGTCCGACGCCCGCACCTTTTCGCCTCAGTGTAGTCCTCTGTAAAGCAGGAAGCTGGAGCATGTGCAGTAGTTTAGGGATATATCTCTGGCCTGACGATATGTAACGAGCTGGCTGTGCGCCGAGTTTACTCAACTCAACTCAACGCAACTTTTCCATATATACAAGAGAGACCCAGAGTGGAATTCCCCTTTAAAGGAGGGAAAAACCAGCAGGATTTGTGAATATAAACATGCTGAATCATGCCTATATATTCCATTCATTAACATAACAGTCTGGATTGTGCACCAACAGCGTGGGGAGAAACAGAGTTGCCAGATTCCTGAACGTGTTTCAATCAGTTCACTTTTCCATCGTGCCTTGTGCTACACGGAGCACTCGAACCATCCCCAAGACCTGGCTAACTGGCTAATATAGTCTAGGCTTCAGCAACAACCATATTCCTTAGTTGGGTAACGTTACATATGCATAATGAAGCAGCCATCTCCCCTGAGGGGGGGAGGCTCCTGAGACAGACAGTCATCCTCCAACTGTTGTAGCTTTCAAAAATAATTCCCCATGAGTTGCGATGTCAAGATATGACATAGATGCAACCAAAGTCCAGACTTTAGAAACCAGAAATATCTGCACAACGTTTGTATTTCCAGTCTGGAGAGCTGACAATTAGGTTCTAATAATAATTCAGGTTTTAAAGGACCATACCAGTGTAATTTTGACTTCTTGCCATTATAAGAGATTGTCCCTGTCTAGACTAATTTTGTGTGCATAGGTGTATAAAGTGTGTTTTGGTAGATCTCAGCCTACCCTTCACACTGCAATTGATGTTGAAAAGGAGTAAAAATATCCTCCTTTAAATAATCATATCTGATTCATCACAAACTGGGAGTCATGTCAGCACGTCCAAAAAGCGACTGCATAAGTGTTTTGCTTTTGGAGATGTTCTGATGGAGTCAGAAACAAACCAAACAGCTTCTTAACTGTTCCCCAACATAAGTAATAACTACATATCATGACTTGGATACGATTTAAACCAATCAACCGGCCTCTGCCAGGGAGCAATGTCAATTTCCCTTCCATAATTTTCTATCTAATATTTCTCCCACTGCAGATCCTGTTCCTTCGGCTGGGTTATTGTGGGCTGATGGGACCAGCCACAGTGTGTCAGCTCCCTTGGCTGATCTACAGCTACTGTAGGCCTAACACTCTGAGTGAGACTGATAATTATCAGGCATCATGCCAATCACACTGACTGACTGATAGATAGAATGGTTAGACAGACCGACAGACAGACAGACAGAAGAGCAGTTATAAAGTCAAACTGGAAAGACAGTCAGACAAATAGACAGAGGCTGGAACCAAGAACCGACAGACTGATTAAGTCAGTCAGTCAGCCAGCCAGCCAGCTAATCAGTCAGTCAGTCAGTCAGCCAGCTAGCCAGCCAGTCAGTCAGCCAGATTGCTGAGGTGAGTGTCCCTCTCCCGCCCCCTTGAATCCACTGAGCCCACCATCACACTGTCGTACCAGCGTACAGCATCAACC
>OMKL01143541.1:0-17187 GCA_900302295.1 Parasudis fraserbrunneri | reverse complement strand
CCGGGCTCATGTGACGGCTGGCTGTGTCTGACCTGGTCTCGTAAGGCCAGAGCCAGGGACGCAGGCAGTGGAGGGCGATTGCTGCGTTCACATGGATTCGGGCAGACGGCAGACGGCAAACCGGATGTCATTTTAGTGGACGAGAGCAGGACGGTAAAATTAGGTGAGGCCGGCAGAGAATACCGGCAACAGTTACGGTAGACGGCATTGCCGTCAAAAGTTAAAATATTTTACATTTTTGCCGTCCTCCGTGACAGAATTTACAACCGGATGTTACGTGACTACAATGTACATGAAGAACACGTATTATATCTGGACTAATAGAAGCTAATAACTTTGGTGCAACATCACCTAGATTTATAATCTGATTTTACAGAGATTTTGCTAAAAAGCTGACATAAGGCAGCCGACTAAAAGAGCTGGGAAGAATACCAGGAAATATATGGAAAGTTTGTTATGCTATATTATTGAACTAGCATTAACAGATAACAAGCCTGCTCGAAGAGCAAAGTCACCAGCTTGCTGGTAACAAATACCAACACAATAGCAACATGCCATACATAAAAATAGTATTTTTGAGGAAATGTTGTTATACTGGAAACAAAATACCGGTATTATAACACTGAAAAAAGATATTGATGTTTTTTGTAAATTACTGAGTACTGAGTTCATAGTTTACCACCATTTATTTTACTACTGCATAACTAGACCATGCAGCTGATTAGAGGTTTGGAGACAACTTTACACTTCTACAATGTATTGTATCCAGGCCGCTGGACTCCAGCATTCACTGTTTTGATTGGCTGTAAATGGTGACTGACATTTAGAGACATCGCCGTTGTATACAAAGTGATTATCCTTACTTTTTTTTGTTGGGGTCTGTGTAAGCTTTGCCACAACTCCAACAAAGATGTGTTGTTTTCAGTGGGGTTTTTCCTCTGAGCCATATTTAACAACGTAATCCTGTTGTTTACATGTCTAATCGTGTGCACACAGTGTCGAGCTGCACACTTACGTCTACGCTAACGCCCATGCTACATTTCTATTAGCCTAAGGAGTGACAACGTGTTCTCACTTGCTATCCCGCTCTGCTGCACTCTCCCACCCTGTTCTGTCGGAAGAATATGGCGGGAAACGTACAGGGTTTTTCCACGCTTGAGTCGGGAACCCTGATGACAGGGTTGGGCCCAGTTGACCCATCTCAAACTCCGCCCTATTGTCTTGATCATCCGATCACGACCGTTGCTTTCCTCAGACAAACTTTCGCTGTTTCCGAATTCATTGTATATACTACATACATACAGTATGCACATCACACTACATACTGTTGGAGCTTACTGTTCAGTACATGGAGTGCAGTATGTGTGACATACTATCTACAACATACTTGGAGGACCTGCACCCCCAGGTGGAAGTGGCCGTTCGTAATACCAGAAGAAGAAAAAAATTCACTCACAGCTGTTTTCACTTGCTAGTTATGCAATCAGGCGGATATACAGTTAGTTCTGCCAAAAAACACACAAATGATGTGTGCAAAGTGGCCAGGATGTTGTTGTGTTTATGTTTGTTTGAAAAATGTTTGCTGACCCAGAAGCGAAAATGGCACTGGAAATGACCTGGTGCAAAGAATTGTGGGACTGAAACGATTGTGTAGCAACCGTCCACTCCGTACTTCAAATGTTGGTGCTTTTGGTTTCATACAAATCTCTGTCGCATACAGTATTTGCATACTAACAGATCACATACTGAAAATTGCATACAATATGGTATGTAGCATGGAGAAATCGGAAGCAGCATTTGTTTGTCCGAGGAAAGCAACAGTTGTGATTGGAGGATCAAGAAAAGAGGGCGGAGTTTGAGAGACGTCAATTCACTTTCAATTCAATAAATTCGAAATTTACAGAACGACCTTCTCATCGTGAAAGTTTTGCCAAAACATTTGAATTTTAAAAAGGAAATTCCACTCCCTGAACGGGTCGAACTGAAACGGGAACCGAGCCCGAACCCTGGCCCGGTGAGAGGCTGGGAGGGGCTAACCTGGTACCATGCAGCACGGGCTCACGCCTCACTCACTCTCAGCATGGGCAGGGCAGACTGGCAGATACACAGAGAGAATAATCCAGGCATTAGTAACCTAATTGAACACCCTCTGTTGCTGCTGCTGCTGCTGCTGCTGCTACTCTACAGACAGCCTACTGGTAGACATCCTCTGAGCCAACTCCGACACCTCCCCCTGTGTGTGTGTGTGTGTATGTGTTTGTGTGTGTGTGTGAGCGTACAGCGAACGCAGCCTGTTGTGCTGCTCCCAATAAGACATGCATGTGGTGGTAATCAGACAAAGTGGTGCGGACAGTGTACAGCATGAGCTCATGTAGCGCTTTCTGGCCGATGGCAACGGAGGGAGAAAATGCACCGTAACGCGGTTAGCCGGTATATACGGCACAGTCCGGTCGGTTACATAGAACACGGGCCAATCGCTTATTGGCGCCGTCCGCGAGGAGCCGTTCCCCGATTGCCGAGTTTTTGGCCGCTTCGAAGCTTCAGCGGTAATCGCCGTCGAACAATCGAAGCTTCAGTCTTCCCACGCGGACGCTTCAGTGCGGTGGGTAAATGAGAGCTGTGGGGTAGAATTAGTTCTCATGTGAAGTTCTTATGATGTCCTTCGTCTGAGAAGAATTGTTTTTCAAAGTGAATGTTGCATTATTATTTCTATAAGCTATTTCTTATGCTGATGTAGTGGGTACATTTTGTGGTAAAAAAAAAAAAAACACAACCAGAAAGCCAAGAAAACGAACCATTTGAATAGTGATTTTTGACATTGACTACCATGGCATCGATTGAAGTTTCGAAGCATTTGAGTCAGCCATACTACTAGCATTCCAGGTCACCCTTGGAAAAGAGATTTTTTAATCTCAATGGGTATTTTCCTGGTTAAATAAAGTTTAAATTAAAAATTAAAAAATCGACTTCGACTCAACTCGCAAAGTCGCAAAATCTCAAAGTATCCTCTTTCTTGAACACCTTCAAAGCCTCTCTGTCTCCTGGTGTTTCCATCTCATTACTCGTTCTCATTATCTTGCCTGTACCGCAGGTGCCGAACATGAAAAGACCTTCAACATCTTGCTTCAATATAGAACGTAGGGTGCAGTAGAAAAACTCACGGTCAGAGCTGAAGTCATCTATTAGAATTATCTCTTGAATCAGAGAGGGTGGACTCCGCATCAGGACACTGAGAGAGAAAGAGAGACAGAGAGAGAGAGAGAAAGGGGGGAGAGAGGGAAGGAGAGAGAGAGAGAGAGAGAGAGGGGAGAGAGGAGATGAAAGGAGAGATCAGAGTACCCCCCCCCAAAAAAAAGCCAGCATCATAGCTCTCATCCTGTTGAGCTGACTGCTGACTGTTGAGCTGACTGTTGAGCTGACTGCTGACTGTTGAGCTGACTATTGAGCTGACTGTTGACTGTTGAGCTGACTATTGAGCTGACTGTTGAGCTGACTGTTGAGCTGACTGTTGACTGTTGAGCTGACTGTTGAGCTGACTGTTGAGCTGACTATTGAGCTGACTGTTGAGCTGACTGTTGACTGTTGAGCTGACTGTTGACTGTTGAGCTGACTGTTGAGCTGACTGTTGAGCTGACTGTTGAGCTGACTGTTGAGCACCTCATATACCTTTTGATGGTGCGCAGGAGGGTGGAGCGGGCCTCATTGTGGAAAGTGATGATGATACTGGTGGAGGGAAGGTCCGCATCGTAATTCACAGATGCGCACCTACAAAGAACAGAACGAGAAGCATTGGATACTGGTGGAGGCATATTCTCTCACAGAAAAAACATCTGCATGTGTTAGGCTACAGGTGTTTGATAAATGGCATTGATAATGACCATAATTACTAAAACCCTCCCCCCCCACCCTCAGTCCATGAACCAATTAGGCATGATAAGGCCTTGATCTGTCAGTATGCATTGTGTGCAGGGCTTGAAATTAAAACCAGCCACCAGCAAAAATGCTGGCACATTTTGGCTATTGCTAGTAAGTCAGGTCAATTCTACTAACCACTATGGCAGGTCGCCAACTTCTACTCAATCCTTTCTATGGTCTTTTCTGATGAAAAAAAAAAACTACTTTGGTAGATATTAAATTAAACTGGCTGGTGAAATTCCGAATCCATCCACAGCTGTGGCCAGCTGAGGGAAAATAGTCGTTTTCAAGCCCTGTGGACACAGCTGGTACAATCTGGAGAGGCTTGCCCAGAACCGTGCGAGGTGGAAGACATTCATCAATGGCCTATGGGCTTAAGTCAGTAAAGGCCCCGACATAGTCTAGAAGTACGGGGCGCGTACACTATGCGGACGGACAGTCCGCGGTCCTTTGTCTTTCCTAGTCCGGGCGCACCAGCACTTTGATCCATCAGTCTCCTTTGATAAGCGCGCATTCCAAGCCATATGTATGTACGCGAACGCTTGGTACGAGCGGACAGAGCGGTGCGCGGACATGTACGTTGAGGTCCACTGGTGTGACTTTTTAGTCCACGCAGGCCCCAGCGGAGTCCGGTCCGTGTACGGTACGTCTGGACTACGACTGAGCCTCATGGTCATACAGCGGGTCTTGACGCCTGTGCGCTTTCCTCACCTGTAATGCCGCGTGTCTCTGATGGCTCGCTCGCTGCCCAGCCGGTCGCTCTCCTGCAAGTTAAAGGCGTGCTCTCTGTAAGGGTCCTCCCCCGGTTTCAGCTGCTTGCCGGCCAGGTAGGCCTTCTCATCAAAGCTTCCCAACAGCTGGCCAGGCTGCTCGGCCCTGGGAGGCTGAGTCACCTACACATGGGGGTTGGATATTGAGTTCACATATCATGGTGACTGTTTTATGGCTCTTTTTGTACTTTTCTGTACTGTACATTATAACAGTCAAACTGTCATAATTTCATGAAGCTAATCATATACAAGTGATTTTCTGAAGATGAAATATAATAATACAAAAATAATAATAATTATTATTTTTGTTGTTGTTGTAGTAGTTGTTGTATCAATAATAATAATAATGATGGTGCCATACATACTATTATTTATATTATAAACCATACACCAAACAGATTGGCATCTCAGATAAGACAGATAGCCTTGCAATGTTATTTAATGGTCTTCAAATCAGCCACAATATAGATATTCAACACGTGAAGATCCCATCTCTGTTCCCTAGCAGTATGTCTGGCCTTGTCTTTCCTTTTTCTTCTGGGGTTTTGTGTATTTGACAAACAGGAAGTGGAGGACACGAAGAGAAAGATTGATAAACATTGTTTTCAGCTTGTGTACCCAACTTAGCCTCTCTGTTCTCTCCCACGCTGCTGTTCTCTTAACAATCTCTGAAACTCATTCTTCAGTCATATTAGCTTAGACTTGAACTCCTTGTAAACATATGATTATGGCCCCTGAGGCGTTTAATCTTTTTTTTTTTTTTCTCTTTTCTGTTCTCTTTTCACATGACCTCATAATTCTTGAAGGTGAAATACGTGCATGTTTTCTTAAGCGCTATAGTACTCACAATCTCCACTCTCTCTAGATCCTTGTATGCCCTGAGAGAATGTTGTCTTTGAACCAGCCCCGCCTGTATCAAGCCGTTCCGCGGTGGAAGCATACCGCTGTTCGTCTTTTTTTTTTATTTTATTTTTTATTATTTCTCTGATTCGTTCTTGCAGTAGCATATCACCCTTATCTAACGCAGAATAGAAAGAGATGAATTGCCTCGTCCAGACAGGGCAGATCACTTCTCTCAGACATTCTCTCATTTCCTGTCATTCTATTTGCTCAAAACCTCTTTCCTGGATCTTGTACCATTCATAGATATCTCTTCATCTGATTCCAATCTGGGTCTGACTTTTAAGATGTACATATTATCCCAAGATGAATTTTATGGCTCTTTAATTTTTAACCATCACACATCACATTTTGTTGTATATTTGTTATCATAAAACTATAGGGACATAAAATAATAATGTGGCATGCATATGAAATGGATGTAGATCCTCACACACACACACACACACACACACACACACACATTCTAGAAAGAGGTCAGGGGGGCATCGTGGGAAGACGAGTTGTTTGCTCTGTGTCAACAAACCTCTCCTCCACTTCCATCACCTCCTCTGCCTCATCTATTATTACTATTTGAAAAGATTGGATTCTATGTGGAGGACCCTCATGAATGCTGCCTTTGGCATGTGTGTACATTCCACTTAAATTTCAATTCAAGCTGTCTTTTACTTGTAGGCTATACACCCTATCACTGATACTGATACTGGTTAACAGACAAAAGCCAGATAGGCTAAAATAGGGTGTCAGTATCAGGAGGATTTTCCCACTACTAAAATCTGATAAGCAAGAAGCATTTGCAACATGTCAAAAATCTAAGCAAAGCAATGTAATTTAGCAAATAACATGTGGCTCTCTGCCAATATGATCGCTTGATCAGAACCAACTGTTGTTGGTTTCTCTAATGGTGAAAAATGTATATTAGGGTATATCTCAATCACTTTTGTCCAGTGATCCCAAACTAATGGTCTAAATCTATACTGTGTATTAAAGTAATGGATCAATACTTTTTCTGAATTCATGTGGTGTCTGATATGATCAACTATACGAGCTTCCAACCAGGAGGCAGCACCTGAACACGCTCCTATGTCAGGCGTCCAAGTCAGAGAAATATGGGATCTTGATGGTACACAAACTGCCCGAGTTGTGATGTCATCTCCTTAACCAACTGCTGATTGGTCAAAAAAATTGTGTAGTTCAGCAGCAAAAAAAAACCCAAAAAAACCCAGCAACACTCAACTGACGGTAAGAAACTATTGAAATAATGCTGTTTGTGACCGGTCAACCAAATGTTTCATTCACAACACGCTGTTTGATAACTGTCCTGAAATGTCAGTTCAAAAGAGAGATAAGCAGCCAGAACCAAATCAGAGCTCAACGACCTCCGTGTTTGTTTTTACAAAAAGCACATGAACGCGTGGCGGTCGGATGTCCGAAGAACGCGAGTCAGAGAAAACTGATAAACGCAGCATCAGTATCGGCATCGACACCTAAAGGTTCCGAATCGGTATCGGCGGTGGAAAAGTGTTTTTCAATGCACCCACAGTCTAAAGAGATATCTCAGACTGTCTCTGGCTTTAACTAGGGCCTTCAGAAATTCATATTCAGCTCACGGGATCGAGACCAACAAGAGAGAGAGAGAGGTCGTCGTCATCGTCATCATCATCATCATCATCATATAACGGCCCAGAGTCAATAAGTCGACGGTAATTGATGGGTTCTCTAACAAGAAACCGTAACACTTAAGAGACGGTACGCCTTTAGCGAGCCAGGAGGTTACGGGAAGTTAATGTAGCTTATGAATACGTAGGCCATGAAGAGACGAGGACAGACCACATCAGGCTGAAAGAGTGAGAGGATGGATGGAGGGAGGGAAGGAGGGAGGGAGGGATGGAAAGAGAATGGAGGGGAGGTTACATTCTTCGGCGTTGTATGTTATTAATGGTCTGTCCGCCAGAGAGACTTTAGAGAACTCCCAAACAGGTTTTCAGGGACCATGACCCTCACTTTCCATTTCTCCAGAGATATTAGGAAGAGAGAAGAAAAAAAGAAGAGGGGGGGGCGGCCTTCAATACTTAAGCCACTGAATTAAATATGATTTCACTCTCTGGAGGATGAGCACACGTCTGCCGGGGTCTTTTATGCCGACTTAAAAAGACTCTGCAGATCAAACACGAGTCAAATCTGCCTGATGGCCTGCGGACGGAGCTATTCTCTTACATGGGTCTGATGTTGATTCAGAAGACTAAAGCAGTGGTTCTGGACCTGCTTGATGCCACGGTGCACTCAAATACAAGAATAAAAGTTCCCAGACTGACGCACCTAATAATTCTGCTTGTAAATGTCAAATAAAGGGTAGAATGACCTCGGAAGAGGAGATAGCACCATATGAGCTGCTACTGGCCGGGGAGCAAAATCTATTAACTCTGATTGGGGAAAAGTATGATTATCATAGGCTGATTTCGCTATATTTTACTGAGGAAAATGTAACATGTGACATGTAACTCGCCTTGTTTGACATTGATTTTCTTTTACATTTGAGCAAAATCTCAAGACAGCTGCACTGACCTCAGGACACACCAGCTGAGAACCACAGGATCACGGTGCCTAACTTACATTCTCACTTGTTTTGAGAAATTTCTCATAGCAATTTGAATTGTATGAAACAAGTGAAATTATCTCACCCCAATGGCAGACATTTCTTTTCACCTCAAGAAATCTTTTTTTTAACTTAAAGGTCCCATATTCTACCCCCTTTCAACAAGTTAATATAGGTCTCTGAGGTCCCCAAAACATGTCTTTGAAGTTTTTTGCTGAAAATACCCTCAGATTATGTATTCTAGCGTGCCTCTATACCCCTCTGTCAGTCCTGTCCTTGACGGGCTGTTTCTGTGTGCACGACACACGCACGACCGCACACAAACTGGGACAGTAACTGCGCTGCGTGCCTGGCTCACGAAATTCAGATCAATTTGTCAACTAGGCATTGCAGATCAAATATGAATTAAGATCCAGCAATTGCATATCTTATTTCTCGCCTAAAATATTACTAAAATGTAAAATTTTAGTGAACCGTTTAGGTGGAAAAGCGAAGGTTTACGAGCTCCTGGCGTTTTACTACAGATTGTGACTGCAATTCTGAATGGCTTGTTTCAATAGGGAGGGTTCTTACCACAGCTGAACTGCAGAAACTGCACGAAGTACATAGTTCACATGTTCTCAGTGTTGGGACAAGCCCTCGTTATGTAAAACCAATGCAAAACACAGGAAAGGGGAATTTTTAGGATAGGGGACCTTTAATCCTAGACTAATTACTGTTAAAAGGGAGATTTTCTTTATTTTTATTCCCAACTGTCATTCCTCATCCCTGTTGAAGGCAAGATTCCTTGCCTCAGATGTTGCCCATGCAGGTATCATAGCCTTAAAGGAACACTGATAATCTGATAAAGCTGATAATCTCACACACATCCCAAAACTATAACGTTATTGTGGGTTATTGAGTTAAAGAGTTGGAATGTGTGATGTCATTATGATGTCACATATTCCAGGAAATATTAAATACAGCTCAGTGAAATTATGGAAATTTAATCAATATCATGGCCTTGATGGGTCAGCTTCCCTCCTGCCATTTTGAGTCCCCAAATGAATCAACTAAACCAAATGGCCACCTGGAGGGCCACACAATGTCCTCTGTAAAATGGATGGATGGACACAGAGGGAAGCTGTGACATCGAGTGAAAGCGAAGGCTAATGTCGACTCAGTGGCCCCTGGGCAGATGTTGACAACATGACTTCTCTTGATGGAGAGTGCTATTGTTGAGCCCACAAACAGCAGACGGACACATTTGGCAGGCAGCCGATAAAATGTTCAAATAGAATCGGCTTGAGCACAGAGTTCTCACATTCTCTCTTGACTGCGTAGGAAGACACGGTATATGTTTTCCGAGATGAATCCACACCACAGGGGAAATGGGCGCAAGAGCAGCCAGAGCAAACACAGCCTGTTGTTAATGATGATGTCATTTAATGGAGTAGAATGTTATTAATGATGGTGATCTAAGAAAAAAATAGTACAGTAATTAAAAGAGAGAGAAAGAAAGAAAGAAAGAAAGAAAGAAAGAAAGAAAGAAAGAAAGAAAGAAAGAAAGACCCCTCTCCACTGTATAGCTGTAAGGTTTGTGTGTACCAAGTCTTGTTTGTCTGTGCCCTATTGGACTTAGAGCAATGTTGGCAAAGCCATCCTGGTGCAGGTCAAATTACCCGGGCTGGTATAGGGCCAGCATGAACAAAATCTAAGTTTGGTGACCAAGGTGAATGACCCTGTTGTGTAAATCAAAGATTGCAAAAGACAAGTTATGTGTTCAAGTACTTAGAATCACTCACATGCCAGTCAAAAGATTAGCTATATTTCAAAACTGAAAAAACTAAAAATAAAAATAATGGCAAAAAACAATTGTTATACTGGCAGAATGGCCTGCCAGCAATTATTTAGACTGTTTTTACAACAGATTGTTTCCACATCTGCATGCAACTTATCCTAAATAAATGATATGTTCCATTTTACTATTGGAGTATACACACACACACACACACGCACACACGCGCGCGCGCATTATTTGAAGTGATTCCATATGTCTGTTTCCCTGTAGCCTACTGGACCAGCATCTTTGTAGCGTATCTGTATAATATCCTTTAGTGGACAGCGGCGTTTCTTATAGCTACAGTACATGGGGGGGCTGTCTATTATGCCTGCATAAATTCAGCAGCAGCTGAGGTATAGGCCTTTGCCCTGAAACATTATAAGTTGTCGTGAACTATGTTTAATGTTTCCGCCCAAGTGAAATATTTGGCAACTTGGCGGCCTAATGCCACATCAGCCCGGCGGGAACTATTGCGCACACGACCTCGAGTACAGCTGAGTGAATTTCATAGGTCTTATAAAGTCTGAGAGAGGTTGCAGCATATTTCCCTAACTAAAGCCTTTTCACAAAGTTAGCCCAACAACACCGCCATCACGTCTAATATCTTATAAGTAGGCTACTGGAATATAGCTTAAGAGGCCCAGGCCTGAGTCTAATAGATTGATAGGCTATCTGTTCACTCAGTTGTAAACGTGGACTATCAGGGCATAGATACTGTGTGACTAGCCTACTCACTACAAAACAAAATATCTGTGGCCACATCACGAGACCTGGCATAGGCTACTTCCGGGATATGGGGTTAACCTATAATTTTAAAGTGTATTTTGCAATTGGAGTGGTTTCTGCAATCAAACCAACAGGCAGCAAGAACATCACACCTGTTTACCAGTTATTTTCACTACTCCACCCTGCATGGCGCAAGCAACGAGTATGCAGACCAGACCTTATTATTATAGGCCTATAATAATATGTTATTATAGAGTCAACTCGACCAATAATTGAGGAAGGATGCCTATCCCTGTGCTGTCAGACTGACCGTCCCCCCGTCCCCATGTGCATTCCAAAAAGATTCAATGAGTCTGGTCAGAACGACAGCTTTGCTACGAGGGAAAGCGTTTGCGCACGGGACTTATGGAAAGCCTCTTATGGGTAATTGAGGTCCCCTGAGGCACAGACACTGCACGAGAGGACATGGAAATGCTAACAATAGGGCTAAAGGTTATAGACAACAGACTGTACCATATAGCCTGGACAATAGTGATCTGGAGACGCGGATGACGGCATCATTCATGATGCATGTTCAAGTGGACGCATGTTCCTTCCGTCAAATAGGCTTCAGGGTGGCACTAGCTCATGGACGCAGCGACCAAATAGCCTACTGAAACATTGCCCAGCTGTGCATCATTACAGGTTAACCACACATCAACATGCAACACACACTCCCCTGCAGCTCGTCGCTTCCAGCTATGCTGCGCAGCCCCTCTCCTCTTTGTCGCTTATACTACTCTTTCTCTCCTGCTCGCGCGCCTCAACCTGCCACTCACAATAAGCGGGATGGTCCTGTCGTCTCGATGGATCTCCAGCCGACCAGCGGGCACCTTCTGTCCATGGCTCCTGCCGCCCGCGGCGCGGGGCTGCGACGCCGACGACGGGGATGTGTGAGGTTTATTGTCCTGCCACAGGTAATAGAATGTTCCCAAAATCCATGCAACGGTCAAAATTGCGATGGCGTTGGCCCGTATCCTGCGCATTGTGAGCCCATAAGGAGGGCTCCGGAGACGAGCCCAGGTGGTTCAGGTTCGTCAACTGTCCGAGAGGAGACAAAGCGGGAGAGATGAGCGGCAGAAGGTGCCTCCCTGGTGATGGCTTGCACCGCAGCAGAGACAGCCTCTCTGGTAACAAGCTATTCTAATGGAGCGCTGCCTCTGCTGGGATTTGCGCACTGACACAGCCACGGTCCTAGCGCCGAGTGATATGAACCAATTCACTGGCTATTGCGCCACGCTGAATACTCAATCTGGCTTCAGCGGCCGAGCCAATAAGCCTTACCACATTACATTCTGCCTATGTTTTTAAGAAGAATCCTCATTATGTTGATTAAATGCATTTTTGAGCAGTCATATAAAATAAGAGCCCCTGGCCCATGTTAAGCAAATTAAGCAATGCAGATGAATTTATTATAGAAACTAGAATTATCCAGTCTTTGAAGACCTGCTCACATGGATATGCAAATCCTCCTAGCTAGGTTCCTTCTGGATTTGCACATCTGATCCCTGTTCTAGCATGCCCTATCCAGTGTATTCAAATGAAGCATACACCATAATAAGTCCAAATACATTAAGACTGTCACCGAGAACACCCTTAGAAATCCACAAAAAGCCTGTAAATGGTCACACAGGCCAGCAAGGAAATCTCTCAGGGGCAATAAAAACCCCACAGGCAATAATAGAGCCAAGGAGCCTGAGATTTTGTGACTTATTCCCCCCTCACTGAAGGGAAACATAAAAAAAAGGCACACAGTATGAAGTCATCTACCTTACTGCATTATGGAGTTTTGTTTCGTTTCACACAGCTGGCCCCACCACACCATTAGAAGTGAAGAGCGCCAAATTTTTCCTGTCTGAAACATAAGCATTGGTAACCAAACCCAGAACTCGGGGAAAAGGGAATAAGTGTGATGAGGCCTCCTCCAGAATACTGCAGTAAAGAAATGAAAACACATCTGTCAAAGAAACCACCAAAACTTCTTTTTCTACTTAGGCGCCAGGATTAATTTAACTTAATCAGCACGGCTAATTACATTTTTTTTTTTAAATCACAAAGGGCCATCAAGCCCTGCTGTAGGGGGAAGCGTGCCTGGTGTCTGTTAGAGGTCTTGTACTTCTCACTTGCGTGTCGAGCTGCAGTTAATCCCATTATACATGTAAGCCCAGAGCTCTCTCTCTCTCTCTCACTGTCCCCTCATGGTGAGACCCTCAAGCATTCAAAAGCTGTCCCGCATTCGTTCTCGTGTGCATGGGAGAGAGGAAAAAGGGGTCATATCTACATCTGGCTTGAGGGCAGGATTTATTTGTCTTCATTCCCACAGACAGGGCCGCGCCGCTCTGGGCAGAGTTACCACCATTATCGCTGGAACTGACAGCGACGCCCAGAGCAGTGCAGCTGGGTTTCTGAAGGGAAAAGTCTCTGGACACACCGACTCTTATCTGCCCACGGCTCTCTTGAGTGAAGACAAGCATACTGGACACGTTATGTCGAGAAAGGAGAGAGTTGTCAGTGTGCTCACACGAGTTCTCACTGTGTATGTTTTCATTCCTTTGCGGGGACCCTCCATTGCCCCTAAAATAGCCCCATGTCCCTGTGGGGTCCGGTCAATGTACCCACAAGGATGGAAAAATTCAACAGACATTTAGTCCCCACAAAGATACCGTAGGAGAACAAGGGGACACACACACACACACACACACACATTTAAAATGTTTTATTTGAATCCACCAATAAAATGTACATACATAGGTTTCAATTCAAATATCGCTGAAGTTCACCATGGTTTTAAGGATGTCTAAGGATACAAAAAGCAATTTATTACAGCTGACACTGAACAGATCTCGCCATTTGTTTGGCCCTTTTCTTTGATAGGCTTGCTGTTTTCAAGCCACAAACAGCAAGTTTATGAACATGTCCAACGCTGCCAATTATCATTAGCCAACAGCCGTAGGCCTCGGAAATGTGAGCTGATACTTGAGCCAGTTTGTCCAAGAAGGCTTGTTATATGTACAGGCACATGCACACGCACACACACAGAGAGGAATGCTACATATGGAGCTTCCAGCATGGGCCATTCTGCCACTGGAGTCAACAGAGCTTCTCTTGAGACTCAGGGGTAGACAAGGCCACACCCTGTCTGACAGCAGGCTTCCAGAAGCCCCGCCCACATGACCATCCACATTCCCCTGTGTGACAGCAGGCTTCCAGATCGAAGCCCCGCCCACTGACCATCACTAGCCCGTTAGTTCCACCGAGAAACACTGCTGGCATTTCAGACAACTATGCCAAAACGGTGATCTCCCAGAAGGAGGAGAACAAAGGCAAACAGAGCTCTCAGTGTGTGCGCGCACAAGCACACAAACACACACACACAGAAAAGCACGCTTGTCGACACACACACACACACACACACTAGAATACACATGTGCATTCATACATACACATGCGTGCGCACATGTACACACACACACACACACTCCTGACTGTAAGCCTCTGTGGAATTTCACTACGATAATAATGGAAACTTAGCCAATTGCCCCTTGGCTGTAACCAGTGATCATCATGCTGTGTGATGTGCAAGTTGGGTCTTGTGTGTGTATGTGTGTATGTGTGTGTGTACTATGCAAACACAGAAAATCAGAGCAGACAGCGAGCGGGAATTCTCGGAGCTTCTCTCTTGTCCTGGGTCTGAGGAATGGACCGGTGGTCGGCCGGTTCAGCCTGGATCCCCCCGGTGCTGCTGCAGCACCGCGGTCCAGGAAATAACTCCCAAGATGTGCCTGTCTGGGCAAAGAAAAAGGTCACGCCGGGCGTCCTGTCAGCACCCCCGAGCCCCAAGCCTTCTTCTCACCCTTTTGAATTCCTGACAGATTACTCAGAGAAAAACCTAGCTAGAGGGTTAATGTGTACATGTTTTTGTCGGAGGCCCCCGTGCAGTGAAACTAAGGCGGTGCTGGGAGCTGTGGAGGGCCGTGTTGCTACGGGACACATGGGGGATTAGGAGAACAGAAAAGAGGCTGCCCCAGTGTTATGGTTTCCTCCGCTCAGCCTTTTGACTTTAGGAGGGCAAGTCTGCCGTACTCACACTCACACTCACACACTCACACACACACACTACTGCGAATTATTTTAATACAAAGAGGCTTCTTAGCTTGTTTGGCGATACTGAATGATGAGTTTACCCTCCTTTGTTAGGTTACTTCAAACAAGCCATATAAACGTCTTCATCCGCTGATAAAAGTTGAATAATGTAGTGGAACAGCCCCGGGGTAATACGTTTCTAAAGTTGTTTCATATCAAATCATTCAGTTCCAAGAAATTGGGTAGCATTATCCTGCTGCCGCTGCCTTCTCTAAGGCTTACCCGGGAGCCAGCTGCCACTGTGTGTGTATGTGTGTTTTGTTTGTGTGTGTGTGTGTATGTGTGTCAGAAGACTGGGGAATAATATGTTCAGGGAAAAGCTTTTAAGTAATCCCCAAACTGTGAAAGTGGGCATTGAGGCTGCAAGCCGAGAGGCTACGGGTAGCAGGGAAAACACATGGAAGTCTTAATGTCTGAAATTAGTCAAAACGACATCATTTTGTACCGTATCATTTTAAGGCAATGCAAGGCAAGTTTATTTATATAGCACATGTCATACACAGAGGCAATTCAAAGTGCTTTAAATGCATTAGAAACCACAAAAACACAGGGAAACCCAATCAAAAACACAGGGAAACCTAACCAAAAACACAGGGAAACCCAACCAAAAACTCACCCTCCCATCCTTCATCTACATTTTGATGTCCAGTGGGTTTAGAGAACATAAAGCTGAGGTGGGCTGAGTTAAGTACCGGTAGTTCTGGGTTAGGTTTGGTTAGCCTGACAGTTTTAACCTGGGATTGTACTGTAAATCTTTTCCATTTGCACATGCACACTATGTCATTCCAAGCCATGACAGCATCCCAGCTCGACAAACCAGAGGAGACCTACAACAATCGGGAACCTAGGAAATTATTCATAATGCGCTCACTCTCTCCACGTGCTTTTTTAAAGGCACAGCGGCCTCGTGATCCTTTGCCAGTGATACCATATAAATGGGGGAAACCATGAGCTCCACATATGTTCTAATGATCCGTCTCCGAAACAACCCTTCTATCAGCCAACATATTCTCTTCATTTAGACCATGTTCTCTCCCGCGGTCCCGTGTTCCTGCCCAGATGAACAGTCATCATCGTACTACTCCCGGGCCCGTTGAAGAAAGCGGTTGGCAGGCGTGCAGAAGAGAGAAGCTGTGACTAACCCGGTTGCTGAGCAGTTGTGTTTTTGTGATTCTGTTACTCCGCCTGGCTCAGCTTAGTGCTGAGAACCCATTAGCGGGACAGGTACAGTAACGGCTATCCCCCGGTGCCTTCGCCCTGGGATAATGGGCCTATCTATCTGCTGTGGTAAGAAGAACCAGATGCGATGCATGAAGGATATCAGAAAGTGATGTGGAGAGCTTCATGGGTTGTCCAGTAACTTCCGCTTGTTCCCGCTAGTTCTTTGGTAACAAGGATCAGAATCTCTAATAGAGAAAACGGAAGTCCAAGGCACTCATGTGGACTCATTTAGTAAAAGAAAAAAAAAAAGTATTAATTTATTTCTGTTGGGTTAAAACATTTCAAATAGCTGGTGACCTACATGTTGTGGCTACACAAGCCTTCATCAGACCATTCACATTGGCAAAGGCTTTTGTTGGCAGCAACACATAGCTCACCAGTTATTATAAATGCTTTAATCCAACAGAAATAAAGGCTTTTTACTAAAAGGGATAGTTTTGATTTTTGGAAGTCTAGCCTTATTTCCTACTTACCAATGATGATGTTGATCAGTAGAGTTCTTTCTCAGCACAATCCAAAAACTACCCCTCTTAGTTAATTCACACAAGTGCCGTAGACCACCATTCTTTTTTATTTTATTGGGAGAAGATGTTGTCCATGAATGGGTAAGATGCTGGTAACAACCTCTCCGACATACCAACTAGGGTCTTACACAGAAGCAGACAGTTGAGTGGAAATGCACGTTTATTATTGATTAAAGCCACACAGACATACGCCATCTGTTGGTTTGCTCTTTAGAATAAAATAGCTTCGATGAGAAACCTTTCATTAACACTCTCACCCTTTGTACAGTATACACAGTGGTACCAATATTTGCCCTAAAAACGGTGAAACAGTCTTAACGGAGAACGTATGCAAACCCCGGAGAGCGGGTGAACAGGTGATGAACAGACATTTGATTCCGATGTCGCCCTGACGATGCACAGATCCCATCATAACTTCATATGTCGTCGCTCACATTTCTTCCAGTTCTTACCAGGCTTACGCACGATTTAACAATAAATAAAAACAGGACAATATCATGTGATTTTAAAGTGCCATACTTTTGTGATCTG
>OMKL01143537.1:0-11786 GCA_900302295.1 Parasudis fraserbrunneri | reverse complement strand
TTTTTTAAATCAGCTGCCCTCCCCGACATTAATATTATCTTCTCCCAGCCCTCCCTCTGCATCTGTAAAAAGTCCCCTTTGTGGATGGACCAAATTGTAACTTTTGATTGATATTTTCAGTATTTCTATTGCCATAGCCTATGAATAAGAGAACAATATCCAACTTATATGACGACGACGTCTAAACGTTAAATTGACGCCCCGGTGCCAGATGGGCTTGATGATTGCTCTCACTTGATTTAGTTTGCCGATGTGTTTTTGTTTGTTTGGCAATTTGGGATTTCTTTCTTTGTTTTGAGAAACCACACACCTTCATGACCCCTATATCACTGTTCACCTGATAAATAAATTCGTGGATGAAATGGAAACCTTGGCCTGGACATCGCAATTTTCATACAGCAACCTAACTATTGTGCCATGGTGGTAAAAGCCAGTAACAAGAACATTAAATGCATCTCAGCCTCATTTCAATTACCACTGGATATAGTCTGAAGGCTTAAAGTTATGCCCATTTGTTCTTTATTATGGCCAATATACACCGCTGCCAAACGGCGTGCATTGACAGCCACCCCTATTATTTTCTTTCCTTTTTTTATATAGTTCTATGGTAAATCCCCATACCAGCGGCAGCTAGGCACTCGTAGACGCAGCGCCCCGCAACACTTAAGGCAACAGTCGTATCTCTGCCCTCGCTGCCCCTGCAAAAACACGTTTTCATTACAGAAAAAGCCGTTTAGTACTTCAATAAAATGTTGGCCCAAATACAGATGTTCTTTACTCGTGCTACTGCTTACATTTCACTGTAGTCTTGACAATTTAACTTGTCCCTCCTGACAGATCCCTGCATGCCGTCTTGCAAGTTTTCTTTCCACTGGGATATATAGCATAGACCTAACATCTTAAAAGAAAATGCTCACATCTCTCCTACAACTGCACATTGGCTGATATTCATAATTTCATTTCTCAAGTATCTTATCTAATGAATCTAGTTTCCTCAAAGGCCTAAGATCGATAATTAAATATAAAATTCATAGGCTATTTTGGGGTCGGAAAAAAACGCTGCCTATAAGTGCAAGCTCACAAGCAAGGTGTCAGAAGTAGGCTTCTTGCAATTTTAATAAAGGTCTTATCTATGGAGAGCAACTGAAATATATGAAACATCTCATGTATGTGCACATAAGCATGTGCTCAACCATGACCACAATATGTGCACAAGTTAAACCTTTTCATTAAGTTGTATATCGACTGGTATGATGCACGTGGATGTGGGTGTGCACGTGCATATGGGCGTGCACGCGTGTGCATGTATGTGTACCTGCACGTGTGCCTGTGTTCATAGATTGTGACAAAGGGAGAACAATATAGTGTATGTATGCATATGTGCAAACATGGCTACATTATTTCATGGGTCTTATTCATTTGAAGAAATGCCTCAAAAGTTACAGCAAATTCATGGTTCGGTGACAGATATTATATAATGTGATGTATCGCGCTTAATATTTAGAAAGCTAGGAATATCCTCTTTCCAACAGTGTATACAACTCACAATATGTTTTGGGGTCAATATGACTGACAATGATAGAGCAAGTCACATGACCTTTAAATGGTAAATAGACTGCTTTTATCCAAAGCGCTTTACAACTTATGCCTCACATTCATGGCGGAGGCAACCATGCAAGGTGCCAACCTGCTCATCAGGAGCAGTTAGGGGTTAAGTGTCTTGCTCAAGGACACTTCGACACGCTGCCAGGAGGAGCTGGGATTTGAACCGGGAACCTTCAGAGTACCAGATGACGGCTCTGCCTCCTGAGCCACTGCCACCCCTAGTGTTCACATTAGTTTCTCTGCTGGCTACAAATAATGCGCTGTACTCCACACCTCCTCATCATTAATTGTATGAAAGTCACACTGTTGATCCAAAATGGCCCAAAATATGAGCTGGTGTTGCATGCTTGCACATGAAACTCTGTACTTAAATGTTATGCTCCATTTCACATGGGTTAGGGTTTGGGTTTTCGTTATACTGTAGTCATAAACCCCCTGGCACACTGGGCGGTGATATGCACTCCATTGATCTAGTTGATGTGCCAGCTTGAATGTAAATTGAGTGCATGTGTAATGAAAAGGTCTGATTTTTGGCCAAGCCACAAAGTCAGAGACAGACTTTGGCAAAGTTGCATATATAGTTAAGTCATATCAGGGTTATTTCTTCAGTTTCGTTATGGTAAAGGTTAGGTTGATATATTTTACACTACTTCCGGTCGTAGCTGTATTCCTTCTAGGCACCACCTATGCATTACACTAACGTGACGTCACACTTGTGCGCGAAACAGCACTGATGTTTTCCTTTTTTCTTTGAGCAATATTTTTGCTTTGGAGCTCGATAGGTAGCTAACGTTACTTTGATTCTTTGAACATGTCTAGAATACAAATACTAAGATCGTTAGTCAACGAGAGACTGACTGCAGCTGCTGAAGAGATATTTGGGGTCTTTGAAAGAACCATAGAAGTGTATGAAAGAGAGATCGATCGCCAGCGTAAACTGTTGGACAGCCTGGAGGCTGAGATGAGGACACACAAGACAGGTTTGTAAAAGGTAGATAATCCAAGAACAATGAAACGTGTCATGTTGGTCGGTGTAACATGACAGATTCCGACCATGGCAGACCTCTGCTCTGTGCGTTTGAGACCTTACCGCCCAGTGGGTGAGGCGATGTTTGTTGCAGCCGCCGCACTTTCGACACATCTCGCTACCCAAAGCAGTTTACGGCGGAAAATATTAAACATAAAATAGCCGACTGTGCATTTAGATCAAGAGTCGATACAGTTTACCCGTGGTCAGGTTAAAAACATGAGTTGTTTCAGTCCATTTCACCAGATTATGTTTAAGATATGAAATAGGGGTGTGTGTAAAAACGTTTGTTATGCTTAGCTCTGCAAGTTAATGACAAATGGAAAATGGCTCAACTGAGAGAGATGGAGAGAAATAAACAGCAATTCAATATTCATCACTGGTACATGGGAAACAACTGCAACCACAGAATAATCAGACGAACATATTACATTTTATTCAGTTTTTTATTTTATTTTATTCGTTGTTATTTATTGAGTGATGCAGTGATAAAATAAAATGTAGGTAAACTATGAATTTCTGTCGATTACAGTAACCACACTAATCACCCACATACAAAAAATACATATAATTTCAGAATAGTATTAATAGTTTTGCTTACTCAGAAATATCTGATTTGCATGCATTTTGCATAAATCCAGTACTACCAGTATCTATACAATGGATTTCAATCCTAACTTGTATCAGTTTGAAAGGTGGGTAAACTAAACTCTTCATCACAAATAAAATGGTGGGTACAAAGTTTAGGTGTGTTTACCCTCCACTAGATCCCTGATCATGATGCAAGATAATGATTTATGAAATATTTAAATTTGCTTGATTTAAATAGATTTTCTATTAAGATTACAACGTGTTTTGCTTTTCATTGTTGATATTCACGTTTACTCTCACAGTTGAGACTGGTATATTAATTGGATCAAAATGAAATGTTAGCTTATGAACCACCAATTAGTTGCTGCTGCTATACTCAGTCATTCTTTTGGAATACAGTCCAAATGCACAATGATCCAAGAGAAGTTGAGCAGAAAGGCCACTGTTTGAATGAGTTGAGGTGAAAACACACAAATTATATATTTATTGGACAACCATTAGCACAGTAGAAAAGGCATACATACAACAATAAGTGCCCCCCCCACACACACACACTTTATAAACATATTCAGAGGTTCAACCATGTTGATTTGGGATTTGTATTTCCTCTGCCATGCATGGAATAAATATCTCTGTGAACTTGTGGACATTTTTGTCTAGACTGAAAATATTCTTTAGCAGTCCTGAATTATTCCTTATCACAGGGGAGTCAGAATCATAAAATATAAATTATAAATTATAATATCCATAAAAAAAAGAAAGGCAGTCTGGCCATACATAATGATACACAAGTGTTGTTTGCTTTGCTTCAATGGAGTAGAAACATTATTTATGCCAACACTACCCATAGCCTACCTGTTAAGTTATCAACATGTTCAAAATGTTAACAAGTCGGAAACTTGCCATGGTTGGACTGGACTGTTGGCTGTGTTCGCAAATGTGTGGAAAGTGCTGTGCAGCACAGCGCCTACAAAACGCAAGCGCTCTCAAACGTATACAAGTCAGAGGTCTGCCACGGTCGAAATCTGTCATGTAACACCGGACTCCTGTTCGATTAGAATTAGAATGAGAAAACTTAATTGTCCACTTCTGGAAATTTGAGACGTTGGCTGCGTTTCATTGGTACGTCCACTTCCCCTCCTTCACTTCCTCTCAGCCCTTGGTATTACGTAACAGAAGGTGTCGCACGGAGGCCATTTGAAGAGCAGAGGACTAGTGGGCTGGGGATTTAAATGGAATGCACCCGCCCTTGTACACTTTCAGCCCAAGCTATCATGGATCGACCACCAGTTGTAGGCTTAGCGCTATACTGCTTTTTACAAATCATCAAAAATACCTGCAGACTCATTTCAATGAGGCAAAGTTGTCTTCTGCGGATAATTGCAATACGTAATTATAAACAGCATTACAGTTCGAACATTTAACATTTTACCAGTCTCAAATTATTTTCGAACAAAAAGTGATAGCCCTAAGGTCTAGGGTGATTTTGCTCTCGGCTGGAGTGTCACTTAATGGTGAAAGGTTATCTACTGCTTCTTTATGTTAATTATTCATATTATTTTTGTCCCTCCCTCTAGACCCCCCACAGTTGTTCACTGTCTGTGAAGAGGAGGTTCTCTCTGAGCAGCAGGAGAGGAGCCCCAGTCTGGGCCAGGAGGAGCCAGAGCCCCTACTGATTAAAGAGGAACAGGAGGAACTCTGGACCAGTCAGGAGGGAGAGCAGCTTCAATGTCTGGAGGAGGCTGATGTCATAAAGTTCACATCCACTCCTTTCCCTGTGAAGAGTGAACATGATGAAGATGGTGAAGAGAAACCTCAGTCCTCATGGTTTAACCAAACCCAGACTGAGTCTCGAGCCAGCACCTCAACTGAACAGATGAAAACAGAACCTTATGGAGAGGACTGTGGATTATCAGAACCAGCCAGTAACTTTGATCCAGCTGGTGATTTAGAACCAACTAGAGATGTCCAGCTCCTCTCTTCAGAATGTTCTGGATCTGAGATTGATGACAGTGATGAATGGGAAGAGACTGGGGAACCTCAGTCCGCTTTAAACGTACTGAAATCACAGAAGACACAGAAAAACAAAGGACAGAGTTTTTCGAACAGCAACAAGTTCAAGAGCTCTGTGGGATCGTCCCATGAGGTGAAATTATCAAACCAAATGCTATCTGAAACTTGGAGATGTAAAGTGTGTGGAAAATGCTGTCCTAACAAATGGTCTTTAACGTATCATTTTAAAGTCCATCCGAGCGATTGTGGCTTGTGTGGAAAATGTTTAGGGCCCACAGAGAGCTTGAAACTTCACCTTGAAGCTCACAGGACGTGTACTGTGTGTGGCAAGAAATTTACTAAAGTTTCAGGTTTTGAACGGCATATGAAAAGTCATACTGGGGAAAAACCCTATAGTTGCTCACTGTGTCACAAAAGATTTGTTCAGAAAGGACATCTCAAAAGACATATGGGTAGTCATATTGGGGAAAATCCATTTAGTCTGAGTCAGAGGTATGGTTATCTCCACTGTTAATGGATCTAGTATTGAGAGAGTTTCACAATACAAATATCTTTTGACTAAATCAATGTACTTTTAAGTCTCGTATTGACAATCTCAACAGTAAATTGTGACAAAATCTTGGCGCAGAACCATCTTTCTTATGTGTCACAAGAAAAGGTTTGTCAAAGCAGTATTTCCACCAGTGGAATGTGGAAAATATTATATCATATTTAGATTATAAAATATTTAGAGCCCACTGAGAGTTTCACCTTCAGACTCGCAGGACGCATACTGTTTCTGGCAAGAAATGTACTAATGCTACAGATTTGGAAAGGCAAATGATGGAAGTCATACTGGGGGAAAGCCCTGTAGTTGCACACGTGTCACAAAATATTTGGTCAAAAAAGAAACCCGACAATACATTTGAGAAGTCATACCGACTTAAATCTCATATCGACAACCTTGTCAGTCAATTACAGCCAAAATGCAGCTTCCTCTACAGAAACATCTCTCTCGTGTTGAGCAGGAAAAAGGATCGCGGAAGCGGTATTTCTGACCGTTGGCGATACGATTTATAGACATGCAGCTGCTTCCACCCTCAAGCTCTAGGTCCCGCGTAGCTTTGGAAATAGTGTTTAGAAATTTGGATGGACACAATTCCAAAGGTACTGTTCCTCTGCGGTCAATTACCTTGCTGTGAAATTACTACTACTTTGTGTAGAGTTAAGGCGGTTGCAATTTCATGATTAACGGGTCTAGTTTTTCCACAATAGCAACATTTGTAGCATAATTCTTGGCTAACAATGGCTGATCCTCATTTCCTGGTGGCATTGCTTCCTACGTACAGGCATCTGGGGAAGGTCAGGCCATTTAAAAGAGAACAACAGTGGTGTGTATCGGATTCGGCAGATAATTATCTAATTACCGAATTTCCCTACGGGATAATAAAGTATTTCAATTCAATTCAATTCAATAACCCACTGAGCTTTCGCTTTGACACGCTGTGTGTCTTCTGACATCTTCGGCGTGGAAACTCTCAGCCTAGTACTGTGCCGCAAAAGTTCATATTGTGATGTTGACATGATGTCAGAGACGACTGCATCTTGGGACAGATCGTGCCCGAGTTCCCTACACAGAAATCCCAACTTTGAGGGCTGTTCCATTGCATTTCTCCTTGTTGGAACTCAGAATTTCTGATGTCCCAACTTGAGTGGATCACACCATAAGTGCTATATTCTTTTCTTTTTTTTTGTCTTATATTGTATTTAATATTACTATAAGTACATATATATATATATTATTGTATTAATACTTTTTTGTTATTCTCTGCACCATTGCAAGTAAGGGCCTACCCTCAATGTGTCTACAATGATTTGAAATATAGGTTTGAATGAATATTGCTGCAGTGTTTGTGGGAAAAGCCTTAATTTATTAGACCGCAATATGCACAATGTCTTGATTTTTCAATTTATGGGATCTATGGTTTTATACCATCATGAATACTTAAAACACTGGTTATTCCCAGTGTTGTCAGGGCATGTTTTTACTCGTTTAAGATACATGCTCCGTATCTGACAGCCCTAGAAATCTGAAATACTCTCGAACCCTTTAAATTCTTTGGAACATGCCCTCTCGCACACCAGACTGATTTGCTTATTTAAATTTGTTCATTGATGTATTTCGATGTGGAACAAAGATCCCCTCCAGATGTATTTTAAACCCTTAAAATGTTTTCTATATTGAATAACAATGTTTAAGTGTGTTTTTTTCCACCAACTTCTTCAATAAACTACTGAAAATGTCTTAGCAGCATCTCTACACCTTTTACCCTCATTAAGAATGCAAGGATCGGAATGAATATGCAAATTGGCAACGTATTGTTTTTTTATATTTACCAGGAATTCCAAGTAAGCGGCTTATATTCTATCAAGACATGGCAATACCTACTCAGCTTTCTGTGCATGCTGAAGAAAAGACTGACATACTGTGCTCCATCTCAAATGACGGTAATTGTCAGGGCCCCAGCATTCTGAGGGTCCAACACTGGTATGTGGCATCTACTGTTGACCTTGCCCCCCCCACTGTTAAGATATGGCTTTGAACACCATCAAATATTTGGGCAGCAGGTTGCTCATCAGTGAGGTTTGGGACGTTATTCTACTATGTTCTATGTAAGTTATGGTTGTTTACCATTTACAGCTGTAGAATTGGATTATTAACCCAAAAATATGTTTATGGGGTCTGTAAATGAATGTTTTAAGTCAGAAACACTCGTCATAATTATAGTGAAAAATGGTTTAACAGTTGTATTTGGTGGTATAGGCTCTGCTCTCAAGATGCTCTCAGTACAAATCCATGCAAGCCTGCAACATATTTGGCTGAGACTGCAAAAAAAAAAAAAAAACTCTCCCAAAGGGACATCAGAGCCTTAGCAACCACATCCTCAGATGATGTGATACTGACACTTGAGACATTAAGCCAGCATGGCATGTAGAGAGCATATCTACATGATAAATCAGATTGCTGCAGGTGGAGGCCGAGGTGGTGATGGGGGTTTTAACAAACGCCACTGTGCAGTAAAGCAGCATGGCGTGGATGCAGCGGCAGACGTTGAATAGTGGGAGGCAGAACAGCTTAAATGGAGCGTCCTGTTGACAAGAGTTTTAGCCTTGTTGATTATGATCGGTGCACAGTCTGAACAGCTGTATGACTTTCGTGTCCTGCGTGAACTAACACTTAATTATTAATCCAATTATACTGACGGTATAGGCTCTGCTCTGAAGATGCTCTCTGTACAAATCCATGCAAGCCTGCAACGGATTTGGCTGAGAGCGCAAATAAAAAAATCCCCCAAAACAACATTATTCGCTCCCCGCCAAACCCAGTACTTGTCAGGGAGCACAAATAATAATCAATAGCAGAGCCGGACGCCAAATCAACTTCTGACATACGACTGTGTGTAAAGATCAATGTGTAGCGACAAGCCTGTTGCATTCCTCTTTGAAAGCTCTGCAAGCACGCTGAGCACCTTCAAATGAACATCAGGTGAACCACAGTTGTACCTTGATATAGAGGAATATTCCACAATTACATGAAATTATATTGTATGTGTAGCAACAAGCATGTTGCAATTGCATTCCCCTTGAATGCATACAGTGTCCTTCTCATTTGAGGTGAGAAAACTTTGTAGAATGCAGAGCGGCCTAAAATGAACATCCGGCAAGATACATATCTTGCGGTATCTTGATAGAAGGGAAATATGCTATGGCTACACATCAGTGTAAGTGAATTAATATGCAAGTGTAGCATCAAGCATGTTGCATTTCCCCTTGCTCTAACAGCTAAATCAGTAGCAACCGTGAGGCAGAGTGGAGTGTTCCCCCACTGCAAGAGCACAGTAAGTAATAGGACGGCATGCCGAATGTATTTTAAAGCTGGGAGTACCCAAAAGAGAGCGGAACCATACAGCGGGTCCTGAAGTATGCATTTGCCTTACCGATTCCTGCCAAGAATCGGAAATTAAATTACATTCTACCCTAATATGACCTGGCCTTAACAATGTGTAGCCATTTTCACGTAGCACATTGCCTGATATATGCATGGCAAGATAAGAACCTGTTGAACCTTGATATATTGTAAAACATTTTACCTCATGAAAAAATGAGGCTCTGTGTACAGTGGAGCACCCACTGACTCCTGGATTACCAGGAAGCTGAATAGATCATTTGAATCCAACAGTGGCTCAGAGACCACTGCACATCTAGAACACGGCTGTGATTTGCCAGGATGAGCCCAAGACCTCGATGGACCTTTAGTAGGAAAATCTCCTACTATTAGCCACACTGACATGAAAGACTATATCTGTCCAGCATTTATTGCCCCAGAGAGATGCATGCAATGTTATTAGGAAAATACCACAAGCACAATAAATTGTGATACTGAGGGCAGAAGAACTATCTGCCTGCATAAACAATATAACATAAACCCCTTATACAGTACATGCATAAGCTCAAATACAAGTTTGATGCTTATGTTACAAGAAAGAAAAATTCAAGATTCAAGATTCTTTTATTGTCACAGTTTTAAAGATGTACATACATTCAGAAAACGTGAGATGCTAGTTTCCCTTCGCTCCTCAGCCATGTAGTATGCACGAGGTACAATATATTTACAGTGTACAATACAATATAATTACATACAATTTGGTGTGCTTATATGGTGTGTGTGCATGGAGACGCTAAGGTGCTTTTGTGTTTGTGCATGTGTGTGTGTGTGTGTGTGTGTTGATCTTTTTCAGTGTCTCTAAAAATGGCAAGATAGCCGATCAAGGATGTCGTTTTGGGCCTCAGCTGCCAGTGCTTCTGCTCCGGTCATGCAGTTGTCTTTAACATTAACTTGTATATCCCCCCAAAACATCGTTATGCCTGACTCTGGAAGTGACTGTGTCTAGTGTCATACGAGCCCCATTCAAAACATCTCACTCAGGAAGCAACCTCTCAGCACGGCCGCTATCCGGAGATGTGTGGCTAACGCCTGTGATAAGTTGATAAGGTGACAATTACATATGCAGAACATGTAATAGAAAAAAACAATTACAATAGAATTAAGTATTAGCTTACTTACAAAGTGCCGTGGTCGAAGTTCTGGCCGAGTTCCAAGCGAACCGGGAAGCTTTAGACAGGCAGCAAACGGGGTCACAAAACAAAAAAAGTTTTAATCCACACCACAACGTGCACACAAAAGGGTTACCCATTTCCAACACAAAACCACGGCATTTTGAAACAGCTGACAGGCCGCGTTACCTGTGAACCACCTCCGGCACGGAATAATACACTGGCTTTTTTCAAGAAACAAAATAATGCCAAGTGATAGCAGAATCGGAAATGCTGGAGGACCTTGGTTTTGTGTTGGAAATGTGTAACCGTTTTGCCTGCATGTTATGGTGTGGATTACTTTTGGAAACATTTTGGTTTTCGTGACCCCGTTTGCTCTCCGGTTCGCTGGGAACCCGGCCAGAACTCCGCCCATGGGACCGCTTAAGTAAGCTAATAGCTTTGCATCGACTACACCACTGGCAAGTATTTCATACAACTTAATGTCCAAAAATCCAAACGATCGCTTAGATTAACCTTTGAATGCCAACGTCTCACAAGCGTTCCTCCTGTGTTGTTGTTTGTGCTTTGTCTGTCTTTGTTAATCCAAAATGCAATGGCAGCTATTACTTATGACCCAGCAAACTTTCCCGGATATCAGATCCAGACCGAAGGACATTGATGGCTGGAATATGGGCTTTAATCTGGTTGCTATATCATCTAGGCCCCAGCCTCTCCTGCCTGTGCTACGCTCCCGTACTACGACATGAAGGAGACGTGGCGGCCTGCTAGCGAGGCTGAGAAGGCGAAGCAGGTTCTATGACACAGGTTGATTGTACAGCGCCACATCCTGTCTTTACAAGTGCTGCAAGGAAATAAAAAAAAGTGTAGCAGAGACTCTAGGCTAAGATAGACAGAGATAGAGACCAGAGAGAGAGAAAGACCAGTTTACAATATATGCTATTTATAACACACAAACACACACACACACACACACACACACACAAACTCTAAACAGACTTTGATGGAACATTGGAAGACAAGGTCTTGCTTGTTTGTTCTGTGATTGGATGAATCCGGGCATGACGCCACAAGCTCTCATTAATTATATCCCCGAACAACAGTGTCAGGGATGCTGTGGATATTATGGCTGCACAGTTTTCGTATGAGCATGATAACTCGAATAGCTTTCATTTGAATCTTTTCAAATTTGCGGTGCACATTTATGACCCCTAAAAGATTAGCCCTTTTGATCTTGGTGACCTCATGACCTTTCCTCTAGCTCCACCATCAGTCCAAACTTAACATTTTCAAATTAGTGCATCTCGAATAGCTTTCATTCCAGTTTTCTTTTATTTGCTGTGCACAATCATGACCCCTAGAGGAAGAAGCCTATTGATTTTGGTGACCCCATGACCTTTCCTCTAGCGCCACCATCAGGCCAAACATCCATATCCTACTTGTGAACGCAATAACT
>OMKL01143510.1:0-10528 GCA_900302295.1 Parasudis fraserbrunneri | reverse complement strand
GGGGGGTGGGCATTATGGGGCCTGGACATTAGATAGGGAGGTGTTGACCCAAAAAAGGTTGAGAACCACTGCTCTACATAATGAAGAGATGGAGCACCCTGGGGGTTTTGAAAGGAGAAATTCTTAATGTTAAAGATGGCGGCAACAACGAAGCTGCAAAACAAACATATTCAGAGAAAATAATCAAATGTGATGTTATTTTATGTTGAATAAAATTCATTGCTTCATTGCTATGACATCGCAAACGTTAATAATTCTGAACAGTTTGTTTAGGCTTGTTAATCTGAAGACTTCAAACCCTGGCCAAACAGCAAGGCGTGTCTATGTCATTATTTCCCAGAGCCTAAATTACATTTCAGACTGCCAAATCCATACAAAGACTAGGCAAAACCCATTTTCCATAATATGACACCAGGACGCAGTACCTTTCAGGTCTGGACAGTCCCAAATCAGATTTCGCTCACACTGTGATCTGATCAGCCAGAACACATCCCGAGGTGGTCAGGCTCACATCGTGATTGGAGCTCTACATAGTCTGGACTCAATCCAGCCACAATGCACATATTGGCAATGTAACAAGATGGAGAGGAAGAGTGGGAAAAAATGATGCAGACACAATCGAGCCACAGGAGATGGCGCATAACAGGCATTTACAGGCCATGTGTAGGGCCTCATATTTACACTTGGAATCACGAACGGAATCATCTTTTGTGGTTCTGTTTCATATGTTTAAAAAAAACAAAAAAACAACAACAAAAAAACAACAAAGGCAAATGCCCATCCTATAAAGCAAACTGAGAGAGCAAAATGAGAAGTCTCATTTTCAGGCTGTCTGGTGTCATAGTAAATGTAATTGTCATCTTCCTCTAGTAGATTGAGTCTTGGTGATTCTACTACTTTTTTACAGCTTGTCCTGAGCCCAGATAATGATGGAGTTAGACTGTTCTTCACCCACTAATGTTCACTGCATATTATTTTAGCCCATATCGCTCCTCGCATATATCTTAATAGGAATGTGTGAGGGAATGGGCAATGCGGCTCACAGCAAAGACGCTCGTTGATTATCAATGAGAATCCTGAAATGCAGGAGATCAATGGGAGAAGTGACAAGGGACCATAACAAGCTAAACCAGGGTGTTGGCAGGTACAGAATTAAATCTAATAGCCTACCACTGTGATGCAGGAGGGTTCGGTGTTGACCACGCGCTTAACACCTTCGTTGCGCAAACATAATTCCAAATGATAGGTGATGCTCCTTTTTAAAAGCACCAGTACCTCGTGTAGTGAACCGTGTTCATTTTTAGGGGAGCTCTTTCAATTTCTTCTCTACCTTTCTGTAAGGCTGCCAATGTTAACAAGAGGACAGTGCTCACAGCGCACAGGGACACCTGTGATTGGTCAGACAATGTAGCTGAATGGGGAGCACTTGATTTGATATACTGTAGAGGAGCCGGCATGCTAAATGGAACGTGTCAATATCGCAAATCAATCATGTTTAATTAAAATGATTAAAATATGATTAATTGTGCAGCCCTACTGGAACCCACAGATTTTTTTTTACTTTTAGGGAAACTTGAAGAAATATTATGACTATGTCTTTCTTTATGAATAATTAATACCATGATGATCAGATGAACAGCTACCCACACCGAACTATGTGGGATGTAGCTCATTACTCTGTATTTGAGTTCTGGAGCGTGACCATAGCTAACATGGCTAGTGAAGATAAAATTATTCAAAACTCACCACTACTGCAACGGAGGTTGAAAAAAAAAAGAAGCATTTCCAGAGCTTAGACTGTGTTGATCACAAACGCAAGGTTTCGCATTGTAAAAATGTAAAGTTTAGTCAGACATTTGTTGCATTTGCTGTTTTCTTTTTGTTTTTAAGGACATCCAGCCTCTCCTCGCCTGACTGCTGTTTGGCTCAATGCTACCCCTAGCATACAGAGCAGCTCTTTCACTGTGTTTTTACAAGCATCAAGCAGAGCAGCAGAGTTATGTCATCTTACAATCTCTGAACCAGACTGACATGGTCTCTGTGGAGTGTTGTAACTCTCAAGACTCTGAAGGTCGTGGCACATGTAAATCCATCAGAGAGGGAGTGGCCAGTTTCTGTCCTACCGTTGGATAGCCGCCTAATGAGAGTAGGCACCTCGGGGCCAGTGGTGCTGTTGTTGTCAATGTATTTGTGTGTCAGCCAAAGAAGTAACTTTCAGCACTAGGTAGTAATCCTAAAAATCAGCCTCTTGCCTGGAGTGTTGCCTTACATAGCGTCACTAAACTGCTTCAAATGGGTGTAGCTAGTTCTGGGAGAACACTCTAAGCCATGTGTCAAGTGTCATGGTCCAACCATTTCAGGTATATGGTTAAGACGTACCATCACACAGACAGTCTTCTGACTGTTTGCTGCTGCCGCTTATTGTACATTTTGCATCCACCACCAGCCCAAACTCCGCCTGCTCCTGTTCTGCTCTGTACCGTATGCAGCCTACCCAATAGGGAGATCTAGTCATCTGTATGTACCCAATGGGGGATTATTTCTAGAGCTTCCCGTGTTCTGAAAGAAAAAGGTTCCTGCTGTGAGCTTTTGGTCTATACAACCTTCACCAGAACATGCATGTAGATGGGGCCGGGTCCAGCAAACGGTAGTCATCCTTTATAGTGTGATGCCTATCAGTGTTGCGAATAACATGCTGATCAGGCTTTATTTTGCAGGTAATAAGGTACTTAACGATCTTGTGCCATCCCTCCATTCCCCGGTCATTCTATTTAAGGTAAAGCTCTGCAGGTTGCTGCCAGGCAGTCTGGCTTGTGTTCATGTGCGTAAAATACACTGCAATGTAGACCTATACATTTCATACTCTCCTGATTCTGTGCTATTTTGCTTTTTGTTAATTAGCTGTAAATGAGTTGCTGTTGCTTCTGTCATTATTATTATTATTACCTTTATTCCTACCGGGTGCACATTTGCGCTTGGGTCCATGAAGGTGGGTAAGTAGCGTGCGTCACATCTTTGCTCTCACTGAAACATACTGAATAAATGAAAGTCCTTGTTAGGCTGATACTGTTACTTTTGATCAGCGATCACTTCTGTTTTGTTTCACATTCCCGACCCAGAAAGCAGGACTAAAAGATGATGACAATAAATGCAACACCACTGGTAATCCCATGTCAGATGGATTTCTTCTGTTGTCATTAATTATAAACACCATGCTGCTCATTTAAAAATCTCATTAAAGTGTGGCTGATATCAATGAGATACTGTCTTCAAAACAAAGAGCAATTTATTTGACTTGTGTCACATTTCAAAACAACAGAATGACCAACAACACAGCAAGCAGCACAAGCCATAAGGAACCCTAAAGATGTGTCTTTGGAGTGGGTAACGCAAAAAATACTCTTGATGGGATCCGTTACTAGTTACCTTTACACCCCATTTACACTTCTAAAAGCTACATATGTCACATACACAAGCATTACAATCAGCCCGCCCCCAAAAAGGGATTTTGCGGGAAAGACCCGATCGGATTTCTATCCGGCTAACGAAGATGCATTGATGTGGCCAGGTATAAATGGAATGTGGATAATGACATGGGCAAATGGGGCCTTAGCGCAGCTAATGTTGTTAAGGGTAGCCTCACTTTTAAAAGTAACTTTCCTCAACACTGATGTCTGTATGTCATAGCTTTACTTCCAGGGAACATCTGAGAGGAGTGGAACCATACCACCAGGTAAACTCTAGCTACCGTGTACATGTAATAAATGGTTAGACCTATGATGATGTGGTTCCCCATCCTGACAGAGCCAGGGTTGGGCTCAATTCACTTTCAATTCAATCAATTAAAAAATGTTAACAAAAAAGTCAGTTTATTTGATAATGACGAGAGAATTCATTGTTCGTCGTAGGTCATTATTTGTATTACGTTGGATAGATCCTTCCTCATGCCAAAACCTTTTCAATAATTCAATCTGAAAGGAAATCCACTTCCTTCCTGAACTGATTGAATAGAGAGTGAACTGACCCCAACCCTCCCACCATTTAGTTTAGAGGGCGCCCAGTTAGGGTTGTGTGAGGGGGACACTGCCAACGCAGCATGACACCGCTGGCATTTTCTTTTCAAACTGCCGAGAGTGGATGTTGAAATTTGGATGCTTTGCACCAAAGGGATGATGGGCATGACAAAAGTAATGTCACCAAACCAGGAAGCTGTCAACTACAAGCTTTTGGTCCATTGCTCAAGCTATTCTTGTCAACAAAAAAGTAAGATGTCCATAAAATATGTGAAGTATTAACAATGTAGTGTATGAATTAATCATTTCAAGAGGTGGCAGACCCCTTAGTATCCATAATTTCACTAGCTTAACATTCACATGACCAATGATATTTTGACATTGACACAGACATTACCATGGGTATTTTGTGCTACATAATGCACAAATATTATAAGTCTGATGTAAATTTTAGGATACTCCCATGAGTAGAGAAAAGTAACAAAATGTGGAAGACAATTTTATAACTCAAGTAAAGCTAACTGGATGCAGTTAATGTTTTGATTTAATCCAAGATAAGCTGTCATTGATTTGATACGAGCCACCGCATCCCCACATGACAAATTCCATCCATACACTTGTTAAGACATCCAAATAATCACCCCAAAACCACCATCCACCCCCGCTGAGCTTTTTAAATCCAAACATCAACAGAGAAACAATTTGCGATGTGAAAAACATTGCCTTTGATCAGCATATGTGCAGTCACATAAATCCATTGAAGTCAACAATGGTGGGAAAAAAAGGCTGGTAAAAGAGAATTTTATTTACCCCTGCTGCCTGGATGAGTGAAAAGTCAATGTCCAAAAAAAAAACCCACGAGGGAGTCAATAGCACCGACTGCATGCTAACGCCCACAGATAATGTCTTAAGATGTAAAGTGCGGATGTGAAAGCAAACTAAAACACAGCACCAAGGAGCTCTTATTACTCTGACACGGCTAAGGCCAGATACTCTCCTCCCCGTCTGCATGCCAAAAAGCCTTTCCCTCCTTGCACCCCGTTGGCAATCAGACTGACAGGCTGGGAGAGCGTCCCAAAGTGAGATGAGTCATTCGGTCTGACCCCAAACAACACAACCAAGTAGCCTTAAGAGATCTGGGGGGGGGGACACACACTCGGTCAGGGTAAACACGGTGGATGAGGGGAGCAGATGAACGCCCCGGGACCACACATCTCTCCAGATATCTCTGCCTTTAGGACAGAGCACAACCTATTCTCCTCTTCGTCGGGGGTGTAAGAGAATATTGATGCACTTGAATTTCACAATTCTATTATTTTATTTTATTTTATTTTTTTTTTGCGATACTGTACTGATTATCAAAAACACTGTCGAGACGATCGATATTTTGGACACATTTGATTTTTGATTTACACATAGCAAACAAATGTGTGTTGTGTTTATCAATGCCTGACCGCGGGGTTGCAGTATATTTTAACATTGTATCGTCAGCAATTCACCCTCCAACGCAACAACACCAAACGGTCCAGCAGCGGCCACCATCTTTGTTACAACAGTTTCACACAGCCCTCCTCTTCTTCACCCATCAATTATATGTTCATTATTGTCGATGGTGATACACCTACCGTAAACCACTTCCACATTGTCAATACTGAGTCCTTTAAGTACAGGCTAATACAGAGTCAGATCCACTCCTTTCATTGAATGGTATATAGACTTAGATCATTAGTATGGGGAAAAATTACTTGACATATAATCAATTCTTCTCCATTAGAGAGATCTAACATGTTACGACTGTTATGTGCCAAAAATGCAGCAAACCAAGTCACTTTTCTTTTATTTCTGACATGTTACACATGGCTCTTGGTATCAGATTTTAGTATTGATTAAATTCTCCAGTACTGACACCCTGTTTTCTCCTGCTATCATCCTAATATCCGATGCCAGTGTTGGTATCAGTGCATTCCTAATTATTGAGGATTGTTGATGACTGTTGTACTGGTGTGCTGGTTGAAATAAATCCTCTTGTTCTAAAGAGGTTGAGAAGAAGCTGTCTTACCTCCGGAGTGGGGTGGTGGACCACAGAGCAACACCACTCCTTGACCCTCACGAACCCTCACTGGACTCCTTCTCTGTGTCTTAAAGTTCTCCAAGTCTGTTTGCCACAAACACAAAAGCAATAGAGCAAAACAATCATAATCAAGAAACCATTCTTCAGAATCATGAAATCATAACAATACAGGACTTGTTTATTTGTCAATAAACAGAAAAAAAAAGTATATTCCTGTAAGTCATATCTATGGTTACTCAATCATTTCATATCTGATCTGTGTGGAACGCAGCTGTATCTGATTTAGAAAGTAATATGATTCAGCATCTTTGCACAGCTTCACAAAACAATCATTCTCTGTCCACGCGAAAGCGGTAATGGTACTGTAAAAATCCTAAGCACCTCTGGCTGGAGCAGAAAGTAATTCTTCAAGTATAAGTCACACATGAGTGAATTTAATTGAAACTATGTATTGTTATCACTTTCTGTGTTTCGTCCATTGCACACAGCCCAGCAACAATTAAATGACTCTGAGATTGAAACATCATTTGTATGGAGGCCGATTACTTGTTGACAACCTGCAGGGGGAAGAAAAAATACGGGCAGCAATCCGCAAACACAGAGCCTTCTCCTCACCCGCTGTGCCTCTTATGGATGTCTGGGACACCGCAGCCAAATACACCACTGCCATTTAATGGCATAATCAAGAGGGTATTCAAATACAGAGGAGGGGAGGAATGATGCAAAACTGACACCTCCTCTGCACAAAGCAGCGGGATGCTTTTCTGCATGATAAATATGTGATCTTGGTAGCCTTCGGAGGGTAATGGAACATAGCTTCCACCTGGACAACACATGATTATATTAACGTGATTGAAAGCTCTTCTGTTTCGCAAATGATCCACTGGAGAGTTCCTGTGTGATTTTCGCAAATTCATTTGCTGGGACATTAACATCTCCCAAAAATTGATGTCAACAGGACGCACCATGCTTCAGGGGCCTTCCGCTAAACTTATGAATAATCCACAGGAAACAATCTAATTATATCTTCTCTCTACAGGAATGCATACAAATAAGGTCCCTCCAGAAATGTGCCCTCCATTAAAGGAAGTGCCCTTTTGGTGGTGTTGATTTTTCAAAACCATTTTTAACCGCATTTAGAGACCCATATGAATTTTTTGCCATGCTTTTGTTTGGTAACAAGTTAAAGGCAACCTAGTTTTATTTTATTTGAGGTCCCTTTACATCTCTGTGGGATAAACAGGTAACTGGGGCTCTTGAGTGTGACCCTGCCATAGTTCCTCATCTAACTTAATTTAGCCTAAACCTTCTTCCTACAAGAAACCATTTGACCTCCATTAATATAAAAAGAAACTGGAGGATACTTCCAGGGCTGTTTAGCCCAAAGTACTAAAGCAAGATGTTAACAGTCTTTGTTACTCAAAAAAGTTTAAATTTCTGGGCAGATCCCCTCTCCCCTCTCTCCGTCGAGGTATAGGGCGTTTTAGCAGACTGCTCAGTCTCAACACCTGGCTACAGTCAGAATGCTCCTCACACAACTTCGTTTTTATTGATCATTTTAATCTTTTCTGGGAGCATGCATCCTTCTTCAACAGAGATGGTATTCACCCCAGTCCACAGGGCTCTCGTGCCCTGGCTGCAGACATTTCCCATGCTATCTCCACCACCATACGCACATGACAAGTCATTCCTGCAGCGCATCTGGACACAGCAACGGTCACTGAAAGGAACTCTCCTTCATTGCCACCCGACAAGGTCTACAATAATTAAGCCTCCTCTTCGTTTTTCTTGTTCTTAGCAGCTTAGCTTGTACATGCATTGTCAGTACATTTTCTGTTCCTTGTGATAATCCTATAATATACTATAATATACCAGTTAGGATCACTGACTGGGCAACATATTATTATTCAACGCATACTGTAACGTCTTCTACTTTTAATAGCTGTCACCCCACAGACCTATCTCTCTTTGTCACCTGAGTCAGAGTCCACCCCTGTTTACTTAAATAATCCACCTATGTTTAAAGAAAGGAAAGGTCTGGGGCTGATGCACTTGAATGTAAGAAGTCTGCTGCAGCACCAGAAACTAGATCATTTGAAAATTCTGGTCTCTCAAGCAGACCCAGATATTTTAGTATTGACTGAGTCTTGGCTGAAGAAGTCTGACAGTGACCATGATATAGCCTTGCACGAATACAACATGTCTAGAATAGACAGAATAGGAAGGGGAGGTGGAGTGGTTATTTATGAAAAATCATGTTTCTCTGTCACTAATCTGAATGTTATCACTGTCTCAAAATGTTTCACATTTATTGCATTGAAGGTTGTCTTGGGGCCTAATAATTCACTCAATGTGATTGGGGTATATAGACCCCCTTCTGCTGATGCTAGCTCTGTTGATAAGATAGCAGATTTACTCAGTATTGAGATGTTGAACTGATTGTTATGGGTGACTTTAATCTTGATTGGTTGAGTAATATTTCGAATTACCTCAAGGAGGTTAGTAGTAACCTCAACCTAACCTAGCTGATTACTGGACCCACTAGGCCAAATTTGAAAAATGACTCAAGGTCTACTTTAATTGATAAAATCTTTTCCAATAGGAGTGACAAAATTCTCGCTTGTGGTGTCTTTGATTTAGGGTTTAGTGATCATTGCCCTATAGAATGTATCAGAAATACCCAGTTAAAGAAAACACAATCTAATACTATAATCAAAAGAAATGTAAGAAATTTTTGTGACCAAGCTTTTTTAACTGACCTTTTCCACAGTGACATCCACTATACATCCGAAATCCCGGATGTTGAAATGGCATTCAATTTTTTCATAAATACCTTTCTTTTAAACATCTTTAAACACCATTCAAAAAACTTAGAATAAAAGATAGAGTCCATGGTTTTCCTTCATAATTTTGGAAGGCAGTAAATTCTAACAAAAGCAAAACTACTATTTTCTTTCCCTACATATGTCAAATGATTGCTTAATATTAAGCTGATGCTGGTCATTTGTTTGATAACAGTTATCCTCCTGGTGGTCATGATCATGTGCACATTGTGAGGCATGCCTCTCAGTTTTCCTTCCAGCCCTTCTCTCCTTGCCTTCTTTTTGGTACATTCCAAAGCCTTGAAAATGCTTCCCTTCCTCTGCCCTCCATTCCTCCATGACCCAGAAACTATTTCATATGTGTACATATATGTATCCTAATGCAGAAGTGTTTTTTAGAAAATCTCTGATGTAGCCTGTTATACATATGAAGCCCCTCCCACAAATGGCATTTCAAAATGGCGCTTGAGTGAACATTCCATTTCTTCTAAACATGTTAATTTCCTCCGTCTCTTCTCCTCGCATCTCTTTACTCGTTTCCCCTTGACGTATCACAGAGGAATCAAGGATGAGATGTGAGGAAGAGACGCAAGCACACATCAATAAACCTTTGGAATGGACCCCCAGAAATCAACTGGAAAGGATAAATTGGATCCTTTTTTCTCAGGTTAGCTGCTCCATTAATGACAGAGCAAATAACTCATATATTTTATGGTTTAGTTCCTAGTGCCTGGAAAATGGCCCATGTATTTACCTTACATAAAGGTGGAGATAGAAGTGACCTAAATAATTATTGACCAATCACCAAGCTATCCTGTCTAGCAAAAAAACTGGAATCGTTGGTAAATAACCAACTCAAAGCATTTCTCTCAAAAAATGCTGTGTTAAGTCCACACCAATCTTGTTTTAGAGCAAAACATAGCACTATCTCAGCCACTACTTTAGTTGTAAATTATATAGTATCTGCCCTAGACAAAAGAAAACATTGTGCCACCCTATATGTAGATGTGTCAAAAGCATTTGATACAGTTGATCATTCTCTTCTCTTATAAAGACTACACAGCGTTGCTTGCAATTGGTTTCAGAGCTATTTGTCTGAGACTTCAGTGTGTGAAAACGGGGAATGCCCAGTCAGAATTCTTGCCCATTACAAAAGGCGTACCGCAGGGATCAATCCTGGGTCCTGTCATATTTACCATTTATATCAATAACATTGTCTCATCTCTAAGTGGCTTTCAAGTTCATCTTTATGCGGATGACACTATTGCCTATTGTATTGCTGATTCTGTACAATTAGCCACTGATAACCTGCAACTCTCCTTCAATGACAATCTTGCTAGTAAACTGCAGCAAAAGATTGGCTGCTTGTACAGGAAAAGAACGAGCTTTCCAATGATAAGCATAAAGAGGGTCGTTGAAGCAGTTTTCCTATTTGTCTTGGATCATAGATGAAGGCCTAACATGGTCTAAACATATTGATCTCGTATGCAAAAGATCCACGAAGATGCTTGGCATATTGAGAAAGATTTGTCCCTTAATTCACTCCTCAGCCCATATCACTCTATACTACAGCTTTTTGTATCCCTATATGAACTACTGCAATATAGTCTGGGCGGCTACAC